>JAXCLQ010000011.1:3103700-3123480 GCA_035584115.1 Cedrela odorata | reverse complement strand
GCATGCCTGTTATGTGCAAGGTGAATAAAGCATAGGCGTGTCATTTCTTGATATGTGTCCGATAACGATTGAACCAGAACAAGAATTTGGTAATTTTTATTATTATAATCAATTATTGTTGGATTTTGTCTTGTCTCAAGTAACAAAAGAACTGTTAAAACGTGGGTAAATAATGGTTGAGGGAGACTGATAATAATTAAGGTTATAATCATCAAAACAAGCCCACTTTGCTGGTTCTCACCATCAGACACACGAGGAGGGAGAAAATAAATAAACAAAAACAAGAAAAAATGGAGCACATGAATAACTAGGTAAAAAATAATTAAAGTGGGCTTAAAAGAAAACATTGTAATTGAACTATAATAACACAACTCTCTCTATCAAAGAGATAAGCATATAATTCTTAACTAGATATAAGAATTATGGTCAAGAACTTTTCATCATCTTGTCAAGGAGATATCACACAAACCATTTTGAAAAGAAATAAAAGAATTAAAAGAAGAGAAAGAGCATCAACTATTTTGGATACTCGCATTATGGTCAATAAGTACACTCAATGACAAGTGAAATGGGTTGGACTAGGCATTTTCTTATAGAGCAGTTGACATGACTCATGGCTTAGGCTTACGGTTTACTGCACAACATCAAAATTCTGAGTTCTGATACCAAAATGTCAGTAGAAACTGTAATTTATAAGTATTTGACAGTGAAGGGTTTAATAACTCATCTGCATCACATGGGATTCTATGACAGAAGGGCAGAACTGATTCAGGAAGCATGTACTTGTGCTCACAAGACCATAAGTTGGTGTCCGTGGGTTTTTGGTTTGTTTCCTCCATGCAGTGGCATTATGAAGATCCAAACACAACAAAGCAGTTTTCTGTTTAAGTCACAAGCTGCATAAAACATTGGAGATTTTTGCTGATATTCATAAAATGGAATGAAGTCTCAAGAAAATGTTCAAGATTGACCAGAAAAGTATGGGGGATTAAATATAGACCAGAAACTTGATCACTTAATTCTCTGAAGCAGTTTCTCCCCCATAATTTTCTGCTGCACTGCACTCGACAATTCTGAATTCATGATTGCATTACTAACAACAACGACTGTGGACGGAGATTCAGCATTCACCTATATCAAATAACAAAGTTAAGAAAGGAAAAAAGAGTTGTATATTCAAATTGTAGGAGTTGCAAGTAGAAAACATCTCAACTATGTGGGCAGCCCAATACAGGGAATAAATAACATTACCCATACCCGGCCATTCAAGCCAAACAGCTATTTCAAAGGAGATTTACTTCCCAAGAGCCTCAAGAACTGGACACGTTGGTGAGCTTAGCAGCCTAAGAAAGTAACCGTTTGTCAAATTAAGCGCAGCATAATGAAAAACCAAAACACTAATTGTTGATACAGCGACACCGTGTCAGTAGAGGTGACAAATGGGTCAAGCTGATCCGACCGTAAAATTGAAGTCTATCAGAATTTAGAGGCCAGAGCCGGCCTGGGCCCAAGCCCCTACAATATTTATATCGAGCCTGTTCAAACTCGCTTAGAAAATATGCAGTACTGCACGATCTATAAAATTCGACCCACGTTAGTCATGTTGGGCCTAAGCCTGGACCAACATGAGAACCAATGTTAATTTTAAATGTTTATAAATTTCTTCGACAAAAAATATTAATTTTATTTTCTCAATGTATCGATATGGTTAAACTTGTAATTTTTTTTAAAGTTTATGACTTAAATGTATCGATCTGTTTTCTTATATCAATATGATCTAAATTGTAATTTATTTTGAATTCTTTGACTTTAATATATTAATTTGTTTCCTTATATATTTTGATCTGATTTAAGTTGTAATTTATTTTAAACTCTCTGACTTAAAAGTATCGATTTGTTTTTTTGTATATATTGATCTCTTCTTTATATATCGATTCGTTAATAATAATAATAAAAAAATAAAATAAATATTATAATATAAAAAATAAAAAATATTAAATTAAATGAGCCTAACTAACGGTCAAGTCTGTGAGACTCGACCTGGCCTACACTATTTATGGGCTGAGCCCATTGACAACCTCTAATAAAAAGTATATTTCAAGATCTTCTAAGCATTTTGAAAAAACAGAAATCTCACACTCCTGATAGACCGGTTGAAGTTTCAAACATGTAGCAATCTTTGAGGAGACCAAATTCTGCTGCTTTTCCACTGGCTATAAATTACAAGATAAATTCACCGAGGTCAGGTTAATAATCAACAGAAAAAAAAAAATAAAAAATTACAGGAAATTGATAAGTAGACCTCCAAATGAAAAATCTAAGGAACTTTCATTACTAACCATCAGTGCACGACAGCTCCGGATTCATGCCAGGGTTTGCCTTCACAACACGAACATAAAGCAGAGAACCTATCTGCAGCAAGGAGGTTAAAAAGTGTGATTCCCTCAATAAACATAAACAAAGAGGAGAAAAAGAAATAAACTTAGCATAACATATTTCAAAAGTAGAAAGCATTAAATTGGAATGATGCTTCAACATGTTTCAGACGTGCCATCTTAATGTACAACAAAGTCAAACATGCATTTAAAATCAATATTAATGTGCATATCTATATAAGATATTATGTTTCAAAGGTCCAGTAGGACTTAACTTTCCCCCTTGCAAGGATAGTTTCTTAAATTCTTAATTTTACCTTCACAATTATATGAACATAAATTGTTTATTTTCATACAGCAGATGATCCAATCCACAGAATTGAAACGATGCATGGTCCTGGAAATAGTCCAACATTTAATGCAGAAGTTGATGAGGCGATATCAGATGTATCTCTATTGCAAATAGTGAATGGATATACCACATTGCCTTTACTAAAGGTAGTACCGCATAACATTTACAATGACTGAATACATATAATATTTGAATTTTACTCGCCTTAAACTTTGGCATGTTTCTCCTGGTTCCTCCATTAAAAGCAAGTACAGGTAAAAATGCTATTGTAGGTCCTTTAATGTCCACAAAGAAGTTCTGTATGTAAAAATATTTAGTCAACCAAGCATTACAAGTTCTTTTAAGTTGACAAAAATACATGAGAAGTTTATAATTTCGTTACACGGATGAAAAAGGATGTAAACATTAGCATTACAATGAACTTGCAATATGTTGCAAAAAGAAGGGCATGGTCTTATTGCTATCTGAAGAGCAAGGAGCCAACTTATACATACTACACACTATAATTTTTTCATCCTTACTTTACTTGCACATATATTCATTAGCAGTAATTCAAACTAGACCACAATCTAACCACTGACACAGCAGTAAACTTCCTGCCAGTTTTGTTTTTTCAAGTTGAAGATCGGGAAAAAAGAGAGCGAGAAAGAAAAATTAAAAAGAACTTTGATTTCATGATTTTTTGTCTTTCAGCAGAAAATCCAACATTTGTGCATCTGTACCAGTAGCCATCTAAACATAGACCATCTCAACAGCTTTTTCAATTTCCAAACTTTTCTTCCAATCTTTGAAGATATTTAACTACATCCACGATAGACAATTACCTAAAAGATTAATTGAGTTCACAGTGGTAGCTGATACAGACATGGATGGGTCAGCGAAATTAAACTTAATAGCCCCAAAAAGATATTGAAAAGCAGCAAGGATCACAGTGCAGGCCAGAATCCAGCTAAAAACCAAACTACCATTTAGTACAACATTCTCTAATTTAATGAAAAGAAGAAATAAAATAATACATTAAACTATGTCAAAAGTGCTTACATCTGCTTTACAGTCTACAACAATCCCAAAGAACAGTATCCTCCGCGCGAGGTACGTACTGCATAAACAACAGAATCACTGTATTATAAATTAAAGTGGGCAAGGGGTAAATTATACTAGAGCCATTGATAATGAAAAGAGATAAAAGAACACAATACACACCCTTTTCTGAGAACTTTCAACCCAGTATTTGTTCAGCTTCGAGAACTTCAGTTTTCCATCTTTCATGACAGAAAGAGAATCACAATCCTGAATATCATCCAAAATGAATGTCCATAATCCTCGTATCAAAGCAAAAAGCACAATACAGATTAACAAAGCATTTAACTGTTTTCTTTTATTTTTAATTATTAATTTTTCAATTGGTTGCTGCAGGCCAAAAATAAAAATCTATACATCTCAAGGTATAGGCCTTTTTGAAACTTTTAGCCATAGAAAGCAATTAATAGAACAGAGCTTAAAGGAACAAGGACAGAATAAATAACCACTCTTTAACTTTTTTCAGTTGTGAATTAGAGAATTGAACATAAAAGCTACCACATTTGGAAAAAAAAAACCACAAATATTGACCACAACACTAAAAAAATTCAGCTAGTATGTGTTTTTTAACTAGTTTTATTTGATAAAAAAGATATCTTCGTCAACATTAACTAACTCGGAAGAAACCAAGTTTCTTAAAACAAATTGAGTACAAAAGTTGAGATAAATAATATGGCAAGATGTGAAGACAAGGAATTATAATCATATACTTAAGAATGTTTGTCCAATCTCTCCTGTGCCAATTGTAGACAGCATCAATAAACCTGTTTCATGGTTTTACAAACCCTTTTTGTATCGCAAGAAAAAAAAATGTCATATTAATATTTACTCAAAATAAATTGTACTCTATTATCCAATAAGAGCAAACACGAAGAGAACTAAACCAAGACAATCAATGGCTAAACAAGAGGCTACTTCAGCTACATTAGCAATTCAAAACATATTAAATGGAAATCTATGTTATCATTTTAAAGTATTACATCTAATTATACTAACTATTCAAACAATACACAAAGAATTCGATCATTCACTCTATTTTGCAGTGCTTTAATTTCAAGTGAGACAAAAAGAAACTTATTCATTACAGTATAATTACAAATAGTCGAAATTAAACTGTGTTAAGAAATCTCAACAATCATAATATCAATTATACTAACTGTACCTGCCGGAGGCCGCCACCGAGCTTGATGATCTGGTTTGTCATGGCAGAGAGATCGAGCACCATATCTCCTGGAGCCTAAAACAGGGAACATAACCAAAAATAAACGAAAAAGAAAATTTATCACGTAAAAAAAAATGCACATAAAAGAAAACAGATACACAGAGAATGGAAGGCACGACAGAGAATCCGAAGAGTAGAAAAGAAGAATGTAGTCACCACTGTCTTATCCACGAAGCTTGCTTTGGCTTCCATTAGTGACAAATTGGAGGGAGTTTCGGAGAGACGGAAAAATAGGTATGCAAATGAGTTCGGGGGAGAGAATGAAAGGAGTTGAGCAAATAGCCTAAAACTAAGCACTATAATGAAAACTAACTCACTAAATTAAAGAGTAGAAAAGGTGAACCCAATTCTAAAAACTATTTGACGGCTAAACCCCGAGCCGGGTCCGGGTGGTGGTTAGCCTTTTGTGGCAAATTAGAGACCGCTGGAATGTGTACTGGCGTCGACGACCGTGAGGACGGCTTGAACATTATACTTGCATGGTTGATCTTCTGGGCCGAGCTGGCCATCTAAATGAGGCATATGATTTGATCAAGGCCATGCCATGTGTCCCAGATGATCGTACATGGGGTTCGTTGCTTGGATCATGCAGAACTCATGGCAACAAAAAGCTGTCAGAACTTATGGCTAATCACATATTCAAACTTGCTCCCATGAACATCGGTTATCGTATCCTCCTTGGAAATTTATATGAACATTCTGGAAAGAATTGAGTCTTAAGAAGCAGCCTGGATGCAGTTGGATAGAAGTTAATAACAATATTCACATATTTATTGCTGGGGATCACTCGCATCATCAGTCACAGGATATATACTGAGCGCTAAAAAATTTAACACTGGAGGTGAAAAGGGCAGCGTATATTCCTCAATTACAATCACTAAATGTTGTGCCAGAGGAGACTAATGATACAGGTATCCATTTAAGTGAAGACAATGGTTTACTGTCACCAGATGTAACCCTGTAATGAGAAGCCATAACCTTAATGCTGCGCCATTTTCATCCAAAGGATAGGCGGTGCCCTTTGCTTATCTCTCTTGTTGATGACGTACGTTTGCATCAACTACAGAATTAAGTTTTGCTATTTGTCAGTCTCCTATGGTATGCACTAAGAAGCTGGACGTGAGACCAACGGTTTAAACTGCCACATTTTCATCCAGAGGACCTAAAAAGGTGTTTGGCCAGAAATTTTGTGTCTGATCCCTATAATCTTTTGTTCTGAGTATATGTGTTCTTTATGATATTTATCCTGTTCATTTTTATCTATTTGTCAGGCCATAAATCTGAAGCACTGATACTTGTCCTGCTTTTATGTGCATTGTGAATTATGTTAACTACGCCACACCATCAAGCAATTATTAAATCCCCAACCAGCAGTGCCAGTAAGTAGGTTTGGTAGAAGCTAAGATTACGCATGCTTCAGTTGAATGGAGTTGAGGGGTGTTTTTCTCTCATTGCTCTTGTATGATGGGTTTCTCGTCAGCTCCAAAGTGGCAGATGGTGCTTATCTATCAGAGAGGTTATTGATGCTATATTGTAACCTCAGCCGATTCCTTTCAGATTATATGTGGACTGCGTTTGAAAATTTTGAAAAGAAGGAACTTATGAATTTTGTATGTGGGATACTTCTAGAAAGAATAGCAATTGATTTGGGTTTTGAGACGTGCTACCGTGGACCAGCGGGATTAATAAACAAGGAAAAATAAAATGGTAAAAGGAGACCAGCTAAGAAGAAATCAATTCCTGCATACGTAAATCATGCACCTACGTTACAGATAATTCTTGGTGGAGAGAATTTTGATATTCTAGGTGATAAGAAGTTCATTCAGACAACCCTGGATCGTAGGGCAGTTGTCATAGCAAAAATAGAGTAGAACGTGAAGGCGGTTTGCCGCCTGTTGAGGGCTGAGCAGAAGTGAAAGAAGAGAAATGCAAAAGCCTGCTTATATTGTGGCATAGGTATAGCTAGATAAGAACATCTTTATGTCTTGCATTCTTGTTGTTTCAGCTGATTGTGGTCTGTACTGTCAGCCTAGAAAACTTTGAATCTAAAACTTGTATGGTTTCAAAAGATTGAGATTTCATATTATTTCTGAAACTGAGAAAATCATATTTTCTTTGGAATGCCTGAATCTGAATGCAACCTTCAAAATTACTAGCTTTAAAATTTTGTTCCAACTTTTACCAAGAAACGAAGGAGCTGAAAAATCAACACAGCAATTTTAGACATGCAGTGCTCTGTGACTGTATAGTAACTGAACAGAGATCACCTCAGTCGTCCAACATGTGCCCACTGACATTTAATTCCACGTCCTTCCCCCAGCAAAGCCAATATCATCATGAATTGAAAACACTTGAGCTACCTTAATAAATGGCGACATACTGTTTTCAAGATTACAAATAAGCATTCCATTTCAGCTAGATAACAAAAGTACAAAACTAACCTCATATATGCAAAATGGAGGTTATTTTGTTATGCCACAATTAGATTAAAGCATATAGCACAAGCTGGGCTATTTTTATAATGGATTGTTTCAGTTTCGTAGACGGCTGTTTACCTTAAGTTTGGCTGCTTTCGTGGTTTCTGATTATTGAGAGAAGGAAAACTTTTGCACCAAAAAGCTTCGCTAGTGTGTATTGAACACAATACTATCAAATGGACCAAATTCCTCTTTAATCTGGAAAGGAATAGGGAAAAAATGTAGTGGCGTAAGCAGTGATTAATAGTTGGGACCTTATTGTGATGGCAATAACTGAGGTAGCACGGCAAAATCAAGCTGCTTTTGAAGTACAATAATTTCTTTCAACGCTTAACAAGAGAGACACGGTAGGAGTACCGACGGCAAACCGTCTAACAGTATCATTTAAAATTATATGATAATTGATTGAATGGTATGCAACAGGGATCGCAAAAATTTTATCAAATTATAGCTCTTGATCACATATCAACAAACATTATCCCATCATCGAGGGTGCTGAACAAAAATTTTCCGGCGGATATTTCTTTTTCAGTCCATTCATCATGCTAATATGATTCTGTTAACTTTAACTGCACTTTAACGATTCATTAAAGTTCTAAACCATATAAACATTTTTTTCTAGCTCTACTGACCTGGGGCCAGCAAGACAACATAGTCTGTGTTTCATAAAATATTTCAAAGAATTTCTTGTTACATCAGTACAAGTGAATCTACAATTCCTGGAAAAGTTATATATGAATGAATATAAATTTCATTGATAATTCACCACAGTAATTTAAAGGTGTAATACAAGGTTGAGCAACCTTCAACCAACACAAGTATAAATCAATAATATAACCAAACCCCACCCGGGAATTATTTAATTCACCCCCCACTCATAAATCTAACCGAAACACCAACAACCTATTCATTTCTTCATTTTCTTTTCACTTTCATCTTCTTTTAAATAAATCTTATAATACATGATAATCATTCTAAAATACACATTAACGTCATAGTCATACCTTAATGGCCTCATTGTTTACTTGAGAGTTAGCATCAAGAAGGGTCTCCAATGATCTGCCTTTTCTGCTCCGAACTCTCCCTGCTTCTTTCAACAAATCGGCCAACCTCTTCTTCTCATCATGGACATCAGGATTTGCTGTCCCAAGCTTTTCCTCCCTCATCCCGACAACAAACTCCAAGATTTCAATTGCATCATCCAACCTGTGGTATATACATAGCACGAAAACAGTCAAAATTACATAATACTTGGAATTATAATCTAAGAATGGTGTTTACATCGTAGTTATTCATCCCATTGATTTAAACAGGATTTATTTTGGGCTTATCCGCTTTGAATAAATTCAGACAGGCAATTGTAAAATAGGCTAATGCCAAAAAAAAAAAAAAAAAAAAGTGGAAACATATATCTCAAGCCTTGCTGCTTTATCATTTCATCTTCTACAACTTTTAGCATCAGTAGGAGGTAAAGCATATCTCAGTCTCTGCATTCATTACAGTATCCATCCTATCTAATGTGGCAGAGTGAATGCAGTAACAAAAACAACATGATTACAAATAAAGACAACAATTTTCATAACGAATAAATATTAAAACAAATACAGTAATCTTTTGAAAATTATATGCTGATGGAAAGAAATGCAAGAATGGAGAACACTACCTGCCAATTGCGTCATATGTGCCAGCAAGATTACTATACACCCCAAGTGTGTCAGGATGGCATGGTCCACACTCTTGTTCCAAAATGGACCTGGCTTCTTCAAATAATTCTACAGCCTCGTTTATAGCATAACGCTGCACACAAGCAAGCCCCATTTGGTTAAGAGCAACACCAAAAAAGGCAGATTTTTTCTCGCCACTTGCTCGGAGCTTTGAAATCGCATTCTTGAGGGAGTTGTAGGAGTCAGAATAGTTTTCCAACATGTAGTACATGACTCCCATCTGGGCTTCAATTCCAGCAACTGTGCTTTGTTGACCAGGGGCATCATTATATATCTTTAATGCCTTCTGTAGCAACTTGATTGCCTGCTCAAGCTCATTCATTGATTCATAGATAACAGAAACATCAGTGAGACCACTTGCAATCTCTTCTGGAGGAACACCAAGCATGGGATTTTCATAGATTCGAAGGGCATTTTCACAATAAGATTTTGACTCTCTTAATTTCCCTGTCCTGTTATACATATCAGCCAAACGGACAAAGACTGAAGCAACAGCTGGATGATTTTCACCTTTGGTGGTCTTAAAGGCTGTGAGTGCTTTCTGATAGGCAAAAACAGCCTCATCATACCGAGACAACGATAAGTATGTGTCTCCAATGCTGCAATCAACCGCAGCCACCTCTGCTTCCTGGTCATTTGCCGCCATGGCCATGCTAGCTAACACAAGATGCTCAAGAGCAGCTTCATGATCTCCCTTTGTTTCACATATAAGACCCATGAGCCTCCTATCCACTGCCTCTTCAAGAGAAGTGGGAGAACCATTATCCCTATGGATATCAAGAGCCATCTGACAAAGCCTCTTAGCTTCATCAAATTGCAGCGCTTGGACATGAGCCTCAGCTAAATACCTACAGGTCTCACCGACTCTTGGGTCTGTCTCCCCCAGAAATTGTTTCTGGACCTCCAAACCCGTTGCATAACACATTAATGAATTCTCCAGCTGGCCCAGCATTGCGTAAGTATCACCCAATTGCATGTGACCCGCAAATTTAGCAAGGGCATGCTCTTGGCCTTCCTCAATCACTGGAATCTCAATTGCATGCTCAAGAACTGGAATTGCCTCGATATACTGGCCTAATCTGCAGTATATTGCTGCTGTAACATGCAAACACATGATCAGTTCTAAGCTAGGCCTCCCATTTGCACAAATTTCAAAAGATTTTGCAGCTCGAAGAGCTAATTCAAGTGCTTTTTGGGGATTATCTCCTGTCGAAATCAACTCCCTAGCTTGTTTGAGCAAAAATGGTCCAATATCTGGATTATCTAACCTTGATTCAGATGCATCCTTAGTTCCATTCTGTAACTTCCCCCTTCGTTTTTTCAAGGATGAAACTCTTGCATTTGATTTTTTAACACTCTTATCAATGCGCGGTTTCTCTGAAGGACTTTTTTCCTTGGGGCTTGACTTCAATGATACTTCAGAGTCCAACGGCAAGCAAGAACCTTTCTTCGAGTGACCTGATGAAACAGACTTTGTACTGGCAGATTGAGTCTTGTTCAACTTTCCTGACTTCTTACTACCAGATGAACTACTTTTTTTTGAAGAAGAGTTACTACGAGAATCATTCTCAGGTTTTTCCACCTCTTCTTCTTCCATTATCTCAACCTCTCTCATCTCTCCTCCTACAAGATGGTGCAACTCAGAATCAATTCTAGACTCTTCACCATCAGATCCAAAGGTATGCCTAGAGGGTGACTGATCAGAACTCTGCATATCACATACATTCTCATAAAGCTGCTCAATTGATGTGTCAACCACCCCATCAACAGGGAGATCAGGGCCAACACTACGAGGGCTGTGAGGACTCAAAGTACTTTTGGGGGACTTATTTGAAACTGAATTTTCTTTAATAGGTGTAGAATTTCCATTCAATTCACTCCCTACCCCTTCTTCTTGGATACCATCCATAACAATTCCAGGCATCTTTTTGCACCCAAATCAACAAAAACTCTAGAATCAAATAATTTATCTGCAACAAACATTCCAAATACGATACACAATCTATCAAACAATTACCAGAACAGATCCAAACAAGAGAAGCATGTATATTTTTACTTTTCAGCTAACATCCAGTTACATACCAACCACAGAGATCAACATAAATTCATATTAAAAAAGTAAACTGAAAAAAAAAAACAATAATGCAATCATACAATCAAAAGTTCAATTTTTAGCTTGAGAATCATATTGCTGACCAAACTTTCTAATGATTGGCACAAATTAAAGAAGCAAATACGAATTATCTTGTCATAATAAAAAATCAATGGTCCTCCATTAGATCCTCCAAAACAAAATCAGCCCAAATGACATTAACTCATCAACAAGTACAGCATGCTAACAATACAAAACCGATACAGACCCCTACAAACACTTATTTGATATCATATCAAAAGAAATCAAAAGAGTTTCGAAAAAAAAAAAAAACACGCAGTGCTCACCTCCCATCCAGATTCAATAGCACAAAGAAATTGATGGGTTCAACTAAAACAAGAAGATATACATAAAAAGATGAAAGAGAAAACCATTAAAGCAAATAAAAAAAATACCTCATTCACAACCAGGCCATGAAAGAGGAACACTATGTTGAGAAATTATCTGGTAGCTATATATAGCTATGGAGATATGTGTAGATAAATAGACAGACACACTCTCAAAATTAAATAATAAATAAAAATCTCACCTCTGGTTGTTGCTGCGTATATCCTATGTATGTATATACATATATATCCAGTTTTGCACACGAGCTTGAGAGGATGAACAGAACAGGAAAGAGAGGATTTTTGTGAAAAGAGTAAAAGGGTAGGATTGTAAATGTACAAGGATGTCATGTAATGTCAGAAAGAAAAAAAAAAAAACAAAAACAGAAGGCGACTTCCCACCCAAACCCAGGCGCGCGGCCTGCAACTGCCAATCTGTTTACTGTCTGTTTATTCAGTTTAATTACGACTCGACAAGTGGCATTTTAACAAGTGTTAGGTTTGAAAGACAATTATACCCTTTGGGAAGAACACTGTTATTTACTTTCGGGGTCACTTTTTTTTTTTTTCGTGTTTGGGGTCTTACTGGAGGGTGGTTTTGACTATTGCTTGATGTGGGCGAAATGGTAGATTTTGCGGATGGAAAGTCGGAGTCATGAAATTTACTTGGCTTCTATCATGCTTAGTTTCTAAGGTGGACAGGATATCAAAGACAGAGAGGTTCAAGTACATTGATCGATTATCAACGCATTTGCTTGTGCTATTTTTGACAGCTCCAGGATTGTAAATTAAACAAACTACTGGAATATACCATTCTACCCCTATAATTTAGAATATGTGATATAATTTTTACTTACTTCCCTTAAGAGGAGGAAAGGGTTGATAAATAATAGCAGATTAAAGAGAGATGGGATAATTATTTTGAAGTATTTTGTCCGAAAAAGTTAGATGATGCTATTGCTGACGAATGCAACGCATGGTACAATAAGTGACTTTCCAAGATTCGGACGGAAGAAACAACTCTTCAATGTAGTTCATATACTTCCTCCTGCTCTGCCCTGCCATAACTACTTCAACTGCGATATTTTACTTGTTTATACTAGCGCAGCGCTGTAGTTTTGGGGTACTGGATGCAGTTACTCAAACGCAGCATTTTGCATATCAAGCAAATAACTCGTGTGCCCTGCAGTTGTGTTGCCTCATTCATACCTTACATATGTATAGATAGATCAACCAGTGATTAATAATGCAAAATTGTAAGTGCCCTTTTCCCATTCCAGAATTATGGAAACAATTCGATTCAAATCAATAACTGGGTTTGTGTCTTTTCAAATTAATGAAATAGATGAACAACACGGTGTTTTTGGGATTTTTAGATGCTAAAGGTATTTAGTTGATTATAATTAACAATAAAGTGCACAACTTTTTGAATAATTATTGGAGTGAGTGAGTGAGTGAGTTTTACAATGCTAAAGGTTGTATGGATGTGGCATCCAGTGATAATCGGACTTAAAATACAAATATATTATTCAATAATTGAATATTATACACTAATCTTCCCATGAACGGTCCCTTTTACAAGAGTCAAATCACTTGTGCTAATTAGAGACTCAATTATTTGAACACCAGTTAGTGACTGAATCTCTTCAATATCTGTTTTATTTTATTGAAATGGCAATGATTTACAGACAAAATCTCTTAGTCTTAGTTGGTTACTACATTACAGATTGGCAATTTCTATTGGACTTGCCATAAATCATGGCGTAATTGAAAGTGTTAATGAAGTGTATATTGTAGGTGTAGGTAATGAATGTATGGTGACAAACAGAAGTGAACAGAACAGAAGATAGAATGTATAATATGTAGTTTGGTGAGCTTACAAGAAGACAGCCTACCTAAACTTCTTTAATTAAATACAGTTATACAGGCGGAGTTAAAAGAAATTGGAAATAAGGAAATAAAAATAAAAAGCTTGACAGCTGTGGGATTTGAACCCACGCCCTTTCGGACCAGAGCCTAAATCTGGCGCCTTAGACCACTCGGCCAAACTGTCACTGGATAGCTGTTACGTTGCTAATATGATAATTGATTGAGTGGAATGTTAAAGCACGATCAGAGAAGGAATGTCTATTACGGTTGTAGTGCTAAATTAAACTTCATGCATTGCCTGACTGCCTCAGTTGAAAAGTCGTCGTTTCAGCCTAACCATGGTAGACTAGACTGGAATAAAACTTTTATGCTTTGTCTTATGTTGGCGTGCTGGCTTAAGACTTTCACACATACAAAAGCCATCCTGTTGCAGTGTTTAATGGTCAAAAAAATCAGTTCAAACACATGAATTTTTTCACAAATTTCAACCTTCAGTTTCCTTTTCAATTAGAGAAGAGAGAGTGGTACTTATGAAGAAAAAAAAAAATCAATAACAGGAACTGCTTTCATTGCCACATATTTAACACAGAGGAAGAAAGCGTAAACAAAGAAAACCATAATGATTATAATTGGACATCTGAAAGTTTCTTCCTAAAACTACTAAAAGTATGAATATGATACATTTAGCATCACACTAAAATTTAAGAAGAGCTCCTAGGCTTTTGAATGAGCAGAACGATGCCGAGCAAAGCATTTCGGTAAGCATCGCAAAATAGTATGATCTGGGGAAGGTATGAAGGACGAGAAAAATGTTGGGTCCTGCTCAAGGGACTCTGAATAAAATTCCAAAATACAAACTATTTCATCAAAATGCGGCCGTTTCTCAGGATTGCTTGACCAGCAACTATTGATGAGATGACTGAATGCCTCGGGGCAGGTTGTGGGTAATGGCGGTCTTGCATTCTGCACAAACTCAAACGCATAAAAAATCTGTAAAATTGATGAAATCTGCATTCAACGAAGGGACTGCATCAGAGATGAAAAATGCATACTACTTCTCAAAATGTTCAATGCATTATCCCTGGAGCAAGCTCAGGCATTAGAGTAGGCGTTACTAAATAGCATATGTTGCCATATTGGAAATGGAAAAACATACATTACCCTGAGATTAAGAGAAGAAAATATAAAAGCAGTTAACGGTGCAATAAACCCAACAGATCAGCATTTCTAGTCACTGGAAGATGAGAGCTGGGAATGGACAAATATCCACACTCTGACTTCATATAGCAACCTGAAGGGTGAGAAAATTGCATTTTGAATCGAAATGACTTTTCTAGTTTAGGTTTTTGAGTTCTTTTTTATAAATAAGTCAATTTTCTTGCAATGAAGCAATGATAAAATATCAATTCAACTGCAGCAAGTAAATAAAAAATTTCCATACAGAAAAAACCACAGAATATCCCAAGTATATATCAGGTATGAAAACATAAATTTGAACCATATTGTGGAATTTTATAGTTTGCTGCTAACTGCCTAGATATTTGCATAAATTTGATGCTTTTATCATAGTTTCTATTTATTTTGACAGTCCAATGCATACAGCTATATCTCCATTTCATCCTTTCAGTTTGTGGCCTCAGCTTCCCATCAGTTTCACCGTTCACAATGTTACTCTTTGTTAGAGTAAAATTAAGAGTAACATTGCCTCTGGGATATTTTTGGCCCCAATACCATTTCCAGCTCAGAAGTAAGAATTTTCCCTCATTCCTCTTCTTTGATCAAATGATTTCATACAAACAACAAAAACCATAGTCTCTATAGTCTACAAGATAATTAGAAAGTTCACTTATTAAAGATACTTGAAAGCATCAAAATTCCAGATATGTTATATTGCCATGATCTCTTCTATTATCTATGCTTTGGCTTTTATACAAATTCCAACAGCCAAACAGGCTGGATTTTTCCTTGCTTTTTTTTCTTCTGATGTGTATTGGATATAGCCTTTGCATTATACCCCTTGAAACTCAATCTAGCTTCTTTTCACTCCAAAATTGTTAAAAAAGTAATCCATTCTGAATTTCAGGAACATGTAGTAGTATACATTGTTGACTATCTTATGTTATAATACATGCAGTATTGTGGTTTCACTAACATTTGAAAAGCCATGAATATGCTCATTCCACAATTGAACCAGGTAATCTTACCTTCTGGCAGACAGCAAATGCAGCTTGTTCTGGTGTCATGTTGTCGAATGGTGTCAATGCAGTTAAAAGCTCCCAAAAAACTATGCCAAAACTGTAGACATCAACTTTCCTTGTATGGTGTTTTTCTTTGATCATTTCAGGTGCCATCCAACGGTAAGTGCCTGTAAATCCCTTAGCACTACCGCACTGAGATTCTAAGCACGAGATTCCAAAATCTGCTACCTTCACGCACATATCTTCTCGAAGCAGCAAATTTTCTGATTTTAGATCCCTATGAAGTATCCCTTGGGAATGAAGATATTGCATCCCTCTTGCAATATCAAGGGCCAACTTCAGAACAAGGTTGAGTGGAACTGAATACGGCTCCTGCTGATGGAGGTATTTTCTCAGTGAGCCACCAGCAAGATATTCAGTGATTATACAAAACACAGGAGGTTTTTTACAGGCAGCAAAAAACTGCATTAAGAAAGTAAGAAAGATGTATAATGAATAATGAAATGATTCGTTCCTGTTAAAAAATTAAGACCTACTAGTTGCTTAGAAATTACATAATCCAACACTGTGTGACATTTCATACACTTTCCACCATTATTTTGTATGGATACCATAGGGTCATACAAATAAATCCCTATCCAAAACAACCCAAAACAAAAAGATTAAAAAGGACACTCTTTGCATGATGTCAATTCAAAGACAAGGAACGACCATTGGGCTAGGAATCTGAGACTGAATAACAACAGTCTCCAAAAGCATAAAACAGAGGAAAAGGACCAGTTACTCTGCCATCATGGCTGTACAAAAAGAAATGAGCGAATATATGGAGTACCAGTCATTTGTGGTCCATTTTACTAAATGAATAAACTCCCTGCATCCCTAAACTATCATTAAGACACAGAGCTAATATTTCAAATTGTCAGCCCTCTTTTAACATTATCTACTTTAAATAGCAGGAGTGACACCACTTGTCATTATAAGCTCTGATTTTAGGAAACAGTGGTTACAGCTGTACATTGCAACCACTAATGAACGATTCACAAGGATAGTAAACTGTAGAGAAGAGACGGAAAGTAATGCACTTCTAATTCCATCAAGCGCTCAATTACATAATAACTGGATAGTAAGACAATTCCATATGCGATGATATTTGCATTTCACTCTACAAAATAGTTCTTTTCTAAGTCTGGACTCTACAGTATCTAGTTATGACCGTGATGCTGATAAGAAAAAAAAAATACTTTAAGATATTCAATGAAGTCAGCATTTGTAAATTGCGTTAAGTTTTTATAAGACAGCCAACAAGTGAAGGAAGGTCCATAATGATTATGTTCACAAGTATATTCAATGCAATTGGCAGGGTTACTATCCCATCCTTATCATTCCAATGCAAAGAGCAACGGTAATAAATTATATGCACATGGGTAATATGTAATGTAACAGACAGTCATGATAAACAAGGATCAATAAATACCGACTGAAGTTGTTCAATGCATTAAGCCAGAAAACCTTAGTCCTCATTAAATAAGCAGGAAAGGACTACACAGAAGGGAGGATGCTACTGTGCTGCAGATTAGTGTCACCATTGATGGAAAAAAATCGTAATAATTTAGAAAAAGAAAATACCAGTTGTCAAGTTGAAATTGGAAAAAAGAGGAAAAAACATATTTTTTTTCGTCAAGCAAAAGTAGCGCAATTCTCCTATTACAGTATAAGCTCAAAAATTTTGCTATTTGGAAGACATGCCTTTTCAATTACTTCACAAGCCATTTTCGTCTTAGCTCCGCCAAAACTCTATTAAAGGTCTAATTGTTAATGAAAGCAGAATGTGGAATGCATATCTTCAGTTTTAGATTGTCGAGTATTTCAAAACAGTGATGAACCAAATAAGAATAAGCCAAATCAAGAAAGCAGATGAGCTTACGGTGATGATATTAGGATGGGATAAACGAAACAAGAGAGCCACCTCTGAAGTGAACTGCTTCTCAAGCATAGCAGCTAAGCTTTCATCTTCCTCTGGCTGGCTTACCAGCTTGATTGCTACGTCTCTCTGTTTATATATTCCTCTGTAGATCCTACTGTGCCTCCCCGAAGCAAATTTGCTTCCAATAAACAACTGTGACATATCTGCGCTCCATTCTTCTCCTCCATCTCCTTTTATTTCTGCACCAGACGAGACTAAGTATTTGGACCAAGAAACAGCTCTCTTGTATTCACCGAGCGAGAGTGTCCTCCCCGGTTTGGCATTGGTGGAGATTTGCTTAAACCAGCGAAAATTCTTCATGGGTTTGTGATAAAATTTGAAAAAAATCATCAAATGTCAGCTCTTAAAGGGTTTTCAACCCAATGTAGAAACTAAAAAAAGAACCAAACTTGTGTAAAATGCTCAATTTAAATCTGACCCAGAACTGAAAAATTCAACTTGATAGCTTGAAAACGTTTAATCATTCAACTACATTTCGAAAATTAAAATTTTACAAGCACTGAATCACTGAAAAATATGGCTTACCTAACACTTCCTTTATTAACTCAATCATTAGATATCCCGGATATACGTGGAAACGTTGTAAATAGAAAAACATAATCCAAGAACAATCAACAGCTTGTTCTCTAAAATAAGAAAGTGAAATCTAAACTTTGGTTCGTTCGATAACAAAAATCAAGTTTTTTGTTTGGAATAAGCGAGTGACTTGTTCACCAAATCTCAAAACTTTAGCTGGAAATCAGATCAAATGAAGAAAAAAAAAAACAACCATTTTGATAACAAGAAGAATCTGTCAAACGCTTTTTGATCAAACAAAGTAGAAACTATGTAAGAAACTGTGGCTAAAAAGTGATCTTCGAATCTGCTTTCAGAGAGAAACGAGAAGAAGGAAGAAATTGTTAAAGAAAGAAGATAAAAAAAGAGAGAAAAGAGAGAGAGAGAGTCGGTTGGGTGGTGATTGATATTGTTGTTGTTTCAGGTGTGCAGTGAAAGCATATGCAAATAGAGAGAGAGAGCTGGCGGTTCGTCTCTCTCTCTCTCCCACACAGACTTGCGTTGTGTAATAAACTCTTTAACTCTTAACATTCATAACGTGCGAGGATCCGCTTCGGAGGAGACAATCCGGGTCCTTACTGATAATGACTCCTCACCAGTACCCATTTTGTCCTTGTAAACTCCACTTAATTTCTAGATCATCATACAGAGTAATCAGAGCTAATTCTAATACATGCAAATAGAGATGAAAAAGGAGGGCTAAGGAGTAATTAGTGGAAGAAGGCGTTGCAACAGAAACAGAGAAGGCAATGAGAGGGGCGTTGGGAAGAGAGAAAAAGTGGAGCCCGTAAGAACAGAGTAGTATCCGTGGGTGGGTCGGACAAAGCCGTATGGTATGGTCCTCTTCCGTATACGGTCGCCCTTTGCTTTACTATTATCGGCAACCGAACTTTTCTTTTTCTTTTTTCATTTCTCATTTGAATCAAGAGCCAAACATACATGCAAATCAAGTAAAGCTTTTATTAATTAGCTCTGTTGTTTATATTCAGGTCAGGTTAAGCCCACCCCCGCCGGCTGTTTGAAAACGAGAGTCACACTCTCCACCACCAGGACTCGAAATCTCTCAAGTGAATTGAATTGAATGAATAAATGAAAATGGTGGTGGGTGCCATGACTGGCTGGTTTTAGGTTGGCAGAGTCGCTCAACATTGAACTACAGACCCACCAAAGCCCCAAACAGGCTCATCAATCCTCTCTCTCTCTCTCTCTCTATATATATATATAATCAGATCAGCTTTGATAATCTTAAACTTATATGTGTATCGTCGATCATAAACAAAAGCTTCAAGATATTATCTTTTTTTATTTTATTTCTGAACGAACAGTCACAAGACATCATCCTCCATCTACCCTATACCGTATTATTCAAAACTAAAAAGCCATGCATAGATATATATATATATATATATATATATACACTGAAATGAGCGTGTGTTTGCTAGCATCGATGAAAGCACAGCAGACAC
>JAXCLQ010000011.1:3032686-3092238 GCA_035584115.1 Cedrela odorata | reverse complement strand
AGAGAGAGAGAGAGAGAGAGAGAGAGAGAGAGAGAGAGAGAGCTGGCGGTTTGTATCTCCCCCTCTGAAAGATTGTGCTGTGTAATGAACTCAACTCTTTAACATTCATAACGTGCGAAGATCCACTTCGGAGGAGACAATCCGGGTCCTCACTGATAATGACTACTGTCCAGCAGTACCCATGCTCTTTCCCAGTTTGTCCTTGTAATCTCCACTTAATTTCTAGACCATTCATATACAATAATCAGAGCCAGCTCCTATCCATGCAAATACAGATGAAATAGCAGGGTAAAGGAGTAAATTAACGGAAGAAGGCGTTATAACAGAAACAGAAGAAGGGGGCGGCAACGAGGGGGGGTATTGGGATGAGAGAAAAAGTGGAGCCCACAATAACAGAGTGGTATCCGTGGGTGTGTCGGACAAAGCCGTATGGTATGGTCCTCTTCCGTATACGGTCGCTACTTTCTTTATCATTATTGATAACCGAGCTTTTCTTTTCTTCTTTCATTTCCATCTTAAAAGCAAAGCAAAAGCCAAGAGCCAAAAGCCAAAAAGCTGAACATACATGCAAATTAAATTAAAAGCTTTATTGGCTGGCTTTGTGTTTATATTATATTAAGGTTAGGTTAGGTCAGGTCAGGTCAGGTCAGGTCAAGTCAGGTTAGGCCCAGCCCCAGCCGCTTATGGAAAACGCGTGTCACTCTCTCCACCAGGACTTCAAATCTCAGAATTGAATTGAATAAATAAAAGGGTGGTGGTGGGTGCCATGAATGGCTGGTTTTAGGTTGGCAGAGTGGCACATTGAACTCCAGACCAGACCAGACCAGACCCAGCAAAATTAAGCAGCTCATTTGGGTCGACCAATCTTCAAATTGATATCTTATGTATATCATTGACAATAAACAATACCTACAGTCACAAGACATCATCCTCAATCTACCTTATATTGAATTGAATTATCCAAAACTCAAAAGCCATGCGCATATATAACTGAAATGAGCATGTGTTTTGCTCAAACCATGCAGCAAGGTTTTGAACCATGAGATGGCAGGGGAGCTAGCTAGCCTCGATGAAAGAAAGCACAGCAGACATGGCAGTCTCTGATTGTTTAACATCGCCAGAACAACTGCAGGTTGTAAAAATGTTTGGATACTTTCTCTCGATTTTTATACTCTTTAGAATCTTTAATTAGTCAACTGATTAATTATTATAATGAGTAATTAAAGTAGTATCAAGCTATAACATCGATCGACCCTTAATATTATTTAGATATATTCAAAATAGAAATATATAAACTTTAAATCTTTAATAATTCACTAATAAAGCCATGTGAAAATCAAATCAAGAGAGTGATATTTATAGGTGTTAAGTCCTTGTCATCAACTTCTACCTTACAAGGAATCATCAATTATTTTTGTCTTATACATTATTAATTTCTTACTTTAATTCAATTATCAGAAGATAACATTTTCCTAAAGTGGGCTTGTTTATATCATCAATCAAACAGAATTAATTATTCCAATATTGTATATTAATTGGATTCTACGTTTATAATTCTCCATAATTCAAGGGACATGCACATGCATAGACACGTCATGAACTGGATGAGACATCGACATACTACGTGTCCTTGTTATACGAACTAATAAAATATTAAATTAAGCAATGCTTTAGTACATAATATATCCATAATCCGTACTTAATCTCGGTTGGTGGGTCGTATACATATATACCAATGAATTACGTTAGTTTAGGGGTAAGTTGGCAAGCATCATGTTGCTTTAAATCTAAGGCATTAATACATTATAAGCCTGCCTAATTGTTAGGTATTACTATCAATTATATAATTACAAGGGAAAACTACAATACATCAATTATAATATTAGAACCATCGTACTATGGAGGATATTATAATACGTTATAACGAAAGAAAATGACATGACTTGTGATGATCGATGGGTCTCAAATATGATAAAGAAT
The DNA here is from genome assembly GCA_035584115.1 of Cedrela odorata. Taxonomy (NCBI): domain Eukaryota; kingdom Viridiplantae; phylum Streptophyta; class Magnoliopsida; order Sapindales; family Meliaceae; genus Cedrela; species Cedrela odorata. The sequence goes on along the minus strand of JAXCLQ010000011.1, from coordinate 3,090,258 downwards.
ATTTGTAATGTAGTTGAGATTTGAACATGGGTGATGAAGGATACCACGTGAACTTCTTTTGTTTCTGATTTCCAATTTCAGCTGGACTTTCTTTAATGTTGACGTTCCTAATTAGTTTTAACTGTGAGGCTGAGGGATTTGCAGTAGCTGAACCTCCATTCTTTGGCATGAATATGTATGGGTATAGCTAGCTAGTGGAGATGGGAAGGAATAAATATGTTAGAACAAGTTTTTATAAATATGATCAGCTTGGTCTATGGATCTCCACCTTTCAAAACGGACCATTACTTTTCTTCTATCCCACTTGGCTAGCTTGATCTGCATGATTTTCAACTGTTCCGTCTCTCCGGTTTGTGATTCATGCAAACACTGCCCATTTGATCAGTTGTATATGGCCTATCATTTCAGTCCCATCTTGATTTCTTCTTTTGATCTGCAGGGAATGTACCTCTTGTTTTCTTCATGCAAGTAGTTTATTCATCGGATGGACATGCGTCTTCCGGCTGCAACTTGGCTTGTAAAATCTATTAATAGGGCCCGTTACAATAAAATGAAATCAAGCTTCTGCCATCTGTTACAGACAGAGATTGCTCAATTGTGAAGATATTGCCTGGATTATACTTGCATGTCATAGTTCTCGGATTGGTTAAGAAAGAAACTCACGGACTACAGTCAGATTTTGTTTTTTTCATAGCAGTTCTATTTTGGGTTGATTTGTAATATAATTTTTTATCACCAAAATCAAGATTCACATCAGACCGTCCAGCTTCATTGGAGTTCATAACATTTCTATAAACATTCATCTCGATTATTCATCATAATTTCAGATCAGTCATGATAAGAAAAACTCTTCCAACAATTATAACGCTGATCTCACTTTAGTAATATGTTTGGTTTACAACATGGGAATTGGCGTCTAGACTGTTGAGAGCTTGGTCCAAAAAGTCCGTAGTACATCTGGTGGGCCTCATGGGCAACAAAAGCATTGTTGAATGTCAAGTTGGTGGCACTAGAAAGAAAGGCCACACAACTCCTGGACCAAGTTCATTACTTAATTGTTAAGTTCGGCCTGTTTACTTAACTGTTAAGTTTGGACCATCTTTTGGTTTATCCCCAAAAAGACTGATTTCCTAGAGAAATTTGGAGTGACATTTATCAAGAATTTTAGCAAAAGCATTATCGAATTGGTGGCGATCGCTTATTTGAGAAGGGCTCTTTGCGCCCTTGTTTTTGCCAAATACTGGTATTTAATAATAAAATCAAAAAATTTACATTATTTTTTTACTTATAAGAGAATATATATATATATACTGTAAAAAGAAAAACTCTCTGTACATCATGAAAATATCTATTTGACACTCTTAATTCGGACTTGGAAGATTGAAATATGATGTACTGGTGGTGCGGCAGCTTTTGAATTCACGAGGCATCAGGAATCAGGATTACATAGGTTGTAACCGGAGATGATGGAGCTTAAGGCGAAGGCAATAAATGCTACAAAGGACATTGCAACCGATGCACTGGCCTTCTCCGTGAACTCATCCTTGCCCCAATTTGATTGCCAGTCATCAACTCGAGTGGCTGCTGCTGATGATGCTGAGATAAGAAGATATGCCAGTATCTGCAAATTTTAACCAACAAAAGGAAACATACTTTTCAGAATTCAGCAAACAGACATGTAAATCCCTGTTCTGTAAGTGTGTGTAATGTGTATCCATGCCTGCTTATGCTCTGTGTTGCTTTTACTATTGCATAACATACTCTCCATTAGAAGAGTGATGTCTAACACAGTGGAGGATCATTCCTGCGGCTCTATACTGATAAACTAGTATGATGTAAAAAATTTCAGCATGGATGCTGATGACTAAGTTATATAATCATCTGGACTCAAATTTACAGACGGCAATCAGTGTATGCCAACCATGTGAAGCGGAACACCAAAAAGTCAAGCATGTGAAGGGAAAAAATATATGAGCAATTTTAAACATTTTTCTAAATTGAGCTATTGCAGCATGCCATGACAATGACATCAACTACAAAATCCTGAACCGGGGAAACAGACAACTATACATAAACCAGCTTATAGGAATGGGCACAAAACATTTGATTAGTTATGTAACCATCACGAGCAACATAGTCAGGGAGATAGAAAAATTGCAAGGTTGAAAAACTTGCCTGATCCATGAAGAAATCAAAGGGTCGCCTGAGATGGTGGCGGATTACATGTTTTTCAGAGGCAAGATAGTAGGCTAGGTCATATGCTTGAAATCCCGAATATACAAATGCAATCACATTCACAGATAAGCAATACCTGTCACCCAGTTCCATCAACAAATCAAATCTCTTCCAAGTAGTTGTATACTTCATAAAAATATAAGAAGATAATAACAGCAACAAGGAAAAGAAACACATTTCTTATTACAGGTAATTCAACAGAACCGGGATTCCCATATACAAGGACGTGGTTCGGGATGGACTACACGGGTCCACAAGGACTCTATCATTACATGGAGGTTTCAAGTTTTTACGGAAAGCATACATATGCTGCAGTGGATGTAGCACTAACTATTCATCTAAGTCTGATCCTTAAGGTCCATCATTTAAGGAAATTGATAACAATCCAATGAAGCATTACAATTTTTAGAAAGTTATAAATAATATTTCCAGTTAATTGGGGCATTAACTACACCCCGCACTTCAAAATTGAAATTTGAAAACACAAGTACACGCATTTTCTCACAAATTCTGAACATCCCTATAACAGGTAGGAGGTAATTGCTTCAACTCCATAGCAGTATCAAATAACAGTAAAACAGTAGATACTAGTAAGGAAAAAGGAAGAAATATATAAGTGAATAAAACTATAAAAACCTGTATTCTCTGTAACGATCAAACGAATCACCACTCCAGCCCTGAGTCTTATCAGCAGCCATAACAGAGAACGAAATCAAGCACAAAACGACTTCACTTAACCTAAACCCTAAATTCGCCAACTTCACCATCTCCTCAGTCCTCGATCTCTTCAGTATCGCCGCCACTGCGCCCGATCTCTCCCCTCCTCCGCCAGGCCCCATCTTCGTCACCGACGTCACACCGTCTTCCTGAACTGCCTTGTTCACGGTCACCGCTGGCGTCGCTTCCACCTCCTTTTCCGGAATGGGAGGGCACTGTTTGAACTTGTCGGGGACGGCGACGATTGCTTTTGAATTCGGCCTTTCATCCGGATTTTTGGGCGATTTCTGTGGCGAGGCGTCCGGTGAAGCATAGAGAGGGGAACCAGGCGGCTCGGGATCACCCTGGTCGGATCGAAGCGGGGAGTGGAAACGTAGAGGCGAGTGAGGTGAGTCCAGGTGATTCTGTGAATCGGAGTTTGACGATGATGATCGTTTCATGTTGTTGAAACTGTTACTCTTTTGATGTTTGGTTTGAGTATGCATTTTGATATCCATTAATTTTCCGTAGGATTCTCGGGAATTTATCGGGAGGGAAAAGTTTGTTTGGGAAGTGAGAAAAGACAAGAAGCTCAGAAAAGTGAAAGTCAGAAACTTTAAAGCGTCAAGTTCATGTTTTGCCAGTGGTTCCTGCTCAGTCTTCTTTCTTGTATTCGGTCAAGTAATAATATTTATCTGAATACGTACACAGTTGTAAAATAAAGTAAAAGCCAATAAGTGAGCGACACATTACAATTTTCAGGACGTGGCAGTTACCTATTCCATGCAATAAATGAAGTCCAGTTGAATTCACGGCGAATCTAAGACACGAACCGAGGAAATTGAGATTCAACGTAACGGAAGGGTAGAATTTAGAAACTGAACAGTCACGTACAGTCCAAATAGCAAATAGGTCCAAGTAATTTGCGTAAGTAGCAAATAGGTCCACCAATTGTCTCAAAGTCGTCTCTATCATACATCAGTATCATGCCATCCAACTCTCTCAGGTCGGTAGCGGTTCTAGACCAAAATCGAATTTTTAAAGTAGATATTAATTTTAATAAATTAAAAATAAATTTTGAAAATAAATTTCAATTCTAAACATTATAAAATCAAAATCAAATCAAAAGAATCAGTTCGATTTTAAAAATAAAAAACTATTTTACAAACTAAAAAAATTTAACTTCACTTTAAGTTCAAATACAATTCATAAACCATTAAACTTTTTATTTGTAAAATTATATAATTTATTTTAAATATTTAATTTAATTTAATTTAATTTTAAAGATAGAATAAATACAAATTCATAACATTTAAAATTTATTTATTCAATTAATAAAATTATCACATTTGAATTTTTTTTATTAAAATTACGAAAAGTTAATTTTATTAATTTTAAATAAACACTTCCAACAAATATAATTTTTACGTAAAATATATTTATATTTAATTTTATTTTTAATTCTTTTATATAAAATTAAAAATTAAAATAATTAATAAATATAATACCTTATTTTTAAACCAGAACTAAATTAAAACTGAAAAAATGATACCTTATTAAATAAGATGAATTTCAATTTTAAAATTTAAGAATTATATTATTTAAAATAGATTTTAATTTCAAATGAAACCAAAACTAGAACCGATTTTGCACGTGCTTACAACTCTTGATACCTAAAAATTAAAAGGTTTAATAACAATATTGAGACTATGGGTAAACCAATAAAACTATCTATTACTTTTGCAAACCAAAGGGGTCAATTTGATAATTCACTTTATTTATTTGCCTTATGAACGCAAAAGAAAAGGAAAAATGTTCAGCATGGTGGACAAATGCACAAAAGAGAGTAAAAAAGTGGAGTGGATTGATTCTATAACATCGTTGCAAGCTTTCAATGACAACTTTATAATGTGGGCAACAGTTGAAAGTTCTTTTACATTTCTTTGAGAGTGGGCTATCCTACCCTTTCACAAATTCACCCCAACAATTTTCTTTTTTCCCTTTTTAATACAATTATAATAATATATATATATATATATATATTGACATATATTATAGACAAATTACATGGTAATGAAAACATCTATGTTAAATTATGGACCTTTGTGTGCCCACCTGAGATGCTATCGAGTATAGGTTCCAAAAGTATATACCTAAAAGAAACAAGTAAAGATTAAAGACGATGGCTTTAATGCCTTGAAAAACAAAAAGAAATTCCCATTAATTTTTGCTTTTTCTACTTTATGGAACCATAAAGTTTTATATATACTTTTCTTTGTAAGGTTGATTGATCTCTTTAAACATCCGATTGACACCAATGTGTTTATCAATGATTTGCTAACGCTTCCAAGCAATAGGAAGATGAATTATGCATGGGGCATCCATAACAAAATCTGGTTCATACTCATTCTGCTGAAAGCACACAAAAATACTAATAAATAATCACAAGAACCACAGGAAAAGATGCTTAGCAGGATCCTAACCTAAGAGAACCCCCAAAAGCATTGAATAAGTGCTAGGACCGAAGGAAAAAGTATTGCATACTTAGATGTTGATATTAGGTCAATTAACAAAAATGAAATATTACATGATGAAAAAGTGGGGAAAGGAGAGGTAAAAGAGAAAAATATGAAAGACGTCAAAAGCAAAAAAAAAAAAAAAACTCTCATTCTCAGTGGCCGTATGGGAAAGAACTCATGTCTTGCACTAGCTGTATCAAAGGGTGATACGAGTTAATAAAATATTAACCTGATGGATTGCTCAGTCTGGTAGCTTTAAACGGTTAAACAACACAAGGAAACTTTGTTCGGGGACAATGTAAAGAAAACCAAGATCTGCGCCTTTCACATATGGTCCCATGCCCTACAGAGAACCATAAACAGTGGTTTAAAACAATTTTGAAGGAAAAGACATACTGTAGATGGATCCATCATCAGATTACTATTGGGGAAGAAAGGCAACCAATCATCCTCGAAATCTAGTCACCTACCTTGCCATTGAATTGAAGAAGTTCACCATCAACCCATTTTGGATTTCGGAACCCAAATTCTGCCATTCTTCCTTGACCACTGTAACTTGCAACCTGGACAAAGGGCTTAGTGGAATTAATTGATTGTCTGGACATCCTAAATCAACCAAATTGATGCTACTAAGAATTGTAATTTCATAAGATACCCAGCAATTGAGCTTGAGCCCCTAATTCTAAAGCAATTTATCTACTTCGTGCCATGTATGACAAAAATATGGGGTTGAAATTGTTAAATATAAGGCCTCAATCACTACATTTACATCTGAAAAGGTACACAAATAAACTGTACGTTGAAACTCACAAAAATGTGTTCATGAGCTAAGGTCATAAAAAGGGAAAGCAATGTTCAAAAACCAAGAACATAATTCCTCACTAAAGAAAAAGAAAAGATGCATAGATCAAGGATTCCAAGAACTAAGGCACAATTAATGATTACAAAAGGACATTAGAAATGTTAAATAGGCATACCATGAATGGGTCTGCGTCTGGGGCATGTTAGATAACAAAGATAGCAATACATAGCAACCACAGTTGTTTGATAAAAGAAGAGTTGAAAGACCAACATATAAATATGTTATTACAAAATATAACAGAATAGTGAATAGAAAATTATCCTCATAAAAGAGAGAGAGAGAGAGAGAGAGAATTACCACACCCAATTCATCTGGATACTTCCCACGGTTAGGAAGGCGAATCCCTTTCCCAATTTTGGCACGAAATGTCACCTACGAATCCAGGAGGTTAATTGATTAGAACAAACTTCACATCATGTGAGCATTAAAGTAACACAGTATTGCAAGCAGTAGGTCAACCAGGACAGCCATCAAGATGTTTTAAAAATGCAAACCTGACCAGAAGGAACGTTAAGATCCCCGGTTAGTTTTACTGCCTCCACATATTCAAAAAACTCCACATCTGAAGACTTATCACCCTCACCATTCCATTGACCGTATTTGCGCCTCAATTGTACAACTTCAGTGCCATAAGGGCCAAATGCACCGACATACAGTCCTACATGTCAACCACCAGGTATCAACTTTCCATATTAAAAAGAATACATATCTCTAAACACATTAATCCAGACATGCATGAACAGATGTAAGCAGACTCGCCATCAAATGGATCTAAATTGCCTTCGGAAGTGCTAATTCGATTAAACGTTGTATACTCAGATAGTTTTCTCTGCTTTTGTGCCTGACTGACTGCAAGTTTCACAATTTCACGTACATCTCTAGAAACCTGAAGATTATGTTAACAACTAATCAACTCATTGGGCAAGAACAACACATTATTGCAATCAAAAGTAGAACAAGTACTCCCAATTGGGGGAAATTCTAAATTGAATATCAAATCATGAAAAACATCTATAATCACACAAGCATTCAAGATTTATGAAAAATAAGATAGAATTTCAGTCCTCCATTTATTGCTGAGCTTTCTGATGCTGAAACAATTAGTCAAAATCTCGACAAGAAAACAATAAACAACATAAATGTAAAGTATTTTTTATATTTACATACAAAGATAAAAACAGATTATGAGAATCACGGGTCTGCTTATGCTTCAATAAAGACTTTCTTTATAACTGTATTCGTTTAAGAGCCTTACCAATAATAGCAATTGGAATTAAAAGATATAAAAGATGGCAATTATGAACAACGTCCAAATCTCAGCTTCCTGAATTTTTGTGGGCAAATCTATCTCACCTTTGATGAGGGCTTGTCCGAACTCCAAAATGCCTTGGCAACATCAGAAGGCATAAGCTCAGAAACCCCTTGAGCGGCTATGGCAGCCACTTTGAGCTTTGATATTTTATTTTCTCCAGTGTCATAACCTAGACTTCTCCCTGGAACATGTAGCACAAAAGAATCTCTCTCCATATCTTTAACATTGGCTGGCAGACGTACATACTCATCCTTGGTAGGAGTATCCTCGTTATTATGTACAACCCCACCAATAAAAAGCTTTGTATCCAAGTCCTTTTCATCATCTGAGGCATCACTAGCTCCATCAAGAGCAACCCCTTCAGGCTGCATCTCTTCCAAATCATTAGTGTCTCCTTCAGAATCACTAGACCCTGTCTCCTCACCATCTTGCATCAACTGCTTCACGGAGTCAGCATCATCCATCACTTCCCCAGTAACATCGATGTTCATAACTTTTACTTTCAATCCTGGAATTTTGTCTTTAAGAAAATTTATTACACTTTTTATCCCTTCCTCAGTTGCTCCCTCAATATTGATGCCCTTGTCATCACTTCTCTCTGCTTTAACTTCAGTTGCTTGAACATTTACTACAGATTCATTCTCAACTTCGGAAGTGGATGGGCTTTTGGTGGACTTGGAAGGTGAACTTGCAGTGCTTGTTGAACTTGCCTTGGCCCGCTGCAAATATACTACCTATCAACAGATACAGTATAGGAGTCAAATTTTAGATGTCATTTTTGACATTGAAAAAGCACTGAACGTCTATAAAGTTTGCTGCTGAGCTTAAATTCCTAACAGAATTAGCAAAGCCAAGTCCCAAAGAGTCAAATTGCTATAAACCCAAAATCCAAGACCCAAACAGTACATCAAGTATAGATGCTTAAATTGATGCCAGCTAAATGTATGTACAGTACACAGATAAAAGCTTTCATGAAGTGGCCCAGTGAATTACTATAACTCCTAACAACTAATCCACATCTACAAAAAGTTATATTCTTATACATTACCGCTATCATAATGGTCTTCTCTACTGGAATTCGGTAATACTCAAAAATATTTTAAAAAACCCAACAAAGCCAACAGTAGCATATATAGGTCAGGTGCACATGCTGGGGCTATTTGTAGTTGCCTAATCATAAATGATAGAAGTAAATAAACATAAATAAAGTAAAGATCATTCCAAGTCCCACAACTCTATACTCATACAGGTCAAACCAGACAGACCCACTAACGGCTCAGTCAATTAAACCAGCAGGAAATGTTATCACTGCTCTGGTTAACATGAATTTGAACCATTACTAATACCTCAAAAGAGTCCAAAGGAGCTCATTACTTCACCTGCATCGCATATGATTCCTCATTTTCTTTGACCACGAAAATTTCAAACAGTGGAGTTCCCGGAGATGCAGTCACCAACTGTCTGTAGCAAACAATAATTATTAACACTCACTGGATAATATCAAAAAGCAGTGAAATGAGAAAGATCTTTTACCTTGGACTGTAATTCCTTGCAATAAATCTGCCAACACCAGGTTTTATATGTATTAGTCTGCCAAAGGGATCATCCGAATCCTTAGAGTATCCCACCCACCATCCTACCTGTGGAGACAAAGAAAAACATCAATATAGCTTCATCTTCAGGTATGGTTTGAGAAGCTTCATTAACACAGTAATATTAAACCCAAGCAACAACAAACCGCCGATGAAATTCCACTGTAGTAATCACAACCAAGTATGTCAAGATGAATGGTGAGAAAATCTGTTTATCAAATTTCCCAAAGGCTGACAGCTTGCCAACAAAAATTTATGCGAAAGTGTGACCATCTTTCTACCATATATCACAAACAATGCAGTAACAGATTTCAAAAATTATGTGTGTGTATATATGTGTAGATATAAATATATATATTTGGTTAATTGGAACCATATCTTTCAAGATAATTGCCACCAGAAAAGGGAGAAAATTCCATTACAATGAGCAAAATCTTGCTGGATACGAATTCAAATCCCTCATAATTTTCTACAAACACAAACATAAAAGAGAAAAGAGGGAGGAAAAAAATGAGAAAATTCTAATAATGTCCTCTCTAGTATATTCTCAAAGTACAATTCATATACCCACACATATTTCAAAAGCTCTGCCTCTTGAATGACAAGTTTAAATGAACTAGACTTAACTGAGAGTTAGCAAAAAGGGGACAAATCAGATAACTCAAACAATTCAGTAATACTCTTCTCATTTAATAAAATAAGTAGAAGACATTGCATCTTCTTGCCAAGGAAGATAAAGTGAATAATTGTAACAAATAGTTTAAGCAGGTTGCTGCATAGGAAAGAAAGCATTGTTAAGATAATAAGCAAAAGAGGCTAAGAAGATTACCAGTCCGCTTCCTGTACATCTACACAACCTTGAAGCATCATGATAGCGCTCTTCATCTATTGCGTTCTGTATATAAACAGAGAAAAAAATTAATCAACGGTAGATTATGCATACGAGTACTTACTTGCAGGGCCTCATATAAGGTCAAACCTTCAACTGAGACATTATTTCTGCTACAGTATCCTTTGAAGTCGCTTCTGCAATAGCTTTCTTCAACTTCGCAGCTTCTTCAAAGTCTTCGTTCTCAATTGCATCTTCAAGTTGAAACTATAAAGCAGAGATTCAGTCAGGAAAAAAGCTTGTTTCGAATTCGAGTTCTAAATTGCCTCTAAACAATTAATCATCTGCCATGTTTCCCATATCTAGTTGGCTCATATTAATTTGACAGATGTGATCAATATAAATGAAACAAACAAAACCCAACTAGCTACGTATTTATAATGTACAAATAGAAACAAGTAGGTTGAGGAACGACAAATAATCAACTAACAACTAATAAATCTTCAACAAACAATCAAAACCGGAACAGCATCTAAAATCTTACTAAGATAATATGAAAAAGCATCCCAGTAAAACGTAGAACACACATACAGAGTTGGGAAAAGAAGAGTACCCTGAGAACAGAGGCATAGCTCTCAGCTTGCTCGATTTCAGAGAAATGGCGAGTCCATCTATTCCAATCCCAATCCAAACAAGAAGAAGTACTACTACTATTGTTATTGTTACTGCTACTGCAAAGACAACGCAAAGGTTTTGGGTACTTGCGATTCTTGTTTTTGGAAGAAGATGGGAAACTCCAACAACCCAGTACTAAGCTCAAACTGGTTGATTTCTTGGATGAGAAATCAAAACAGTGAAAAGGTCTCAACTGAGGCGCTGAAATTGCATGCGTTAATATCATCTCTCTGTTTCACTTTCTCTTCTCTTCTCTTCTTCTGCGAGTCTTTCAATTTTCGGTTGTGTTTGTTGGGTATGCATGTGGTGTGGATTATAGAATCAGTGGATAATTTGGGGAGTTCAATAGAAAAATACCGGGACCCGATTGTTTTGTTGGGATCCATTTCGAGGCTTAAGAATTAAGAAGAAGAGACAAACAAATCAGCGGGTTTGATGCTGACAACCCATTTGACATGGTAAATAATATTTTTGATTAATTAAAAATATCATATATAAGAAAATGTTAATGTTATTTTTCAACAAAATGGGTCTGAAATGCAGCATCAAACGTTTAAACTTATTAATTTTGAATCAATATAAACAGTTTAGTATAAGAAACCAACAACGATATATGAAAATCATTCTTTATTAGCGGAAAAAAAAAAAACTAAGTAAGAAATTACAATGGCCATATAATGATATGGAATGAGGGGCGAAATTTTTTACAAAATGAAGGATCAACTGAAAACCAAATCTCCGTTGGCTTATCAGAAGAACTGATGCTAGTATCATTAACAAATTTCAAGTTCAGAACTCCATACACACCAATTCATTAACTGTAAATCTTTTTCTTACAATGAGTAGCCATTGCAAGCATTACGCAATGGCCATGGACAGATATTGTTTAGCTTAGAATTATGGCAAGGTTAGAAGAATTCGTAGCAAAAATCGTCAGAGAACTGGACGAATTGTTCAATGTTGAGGTGAAGTGGAATGACCAACAAGCACACGCCCAGCTGAAGGAAATGGGTCCATGCCAATCGGATTTTGCGTTGCCACAGACACTCCCCCATTCTCAGCCGTTTCAAGAGCTATATCTGCATCACTGGGTGACCCTGCATTCTCTGTGCTGACTGGGCGGAGCAAACCTTGCAATCTCACCAGATAGCTCTGGCTAGCAGGCTGGGTTCTTACATATGGAGTGGTTGTCACTACAGGAGCAGACGACCGTTCAGAATCAGCAGTGCAGAAATTGGATAGGGCACTGAGGTCAAGGTTTGGGAAGACTGAGCAACGGCACCTAGGACATTTCACGTTCAATCGAAGCCACTCATCAATACATTCTATGTGAAAATTGTGAGCACAAGGCAAGCCACGAACCTGCACCACTTCCAGCAAGAAACTTATGCTCAGGTGCCCTTTCAAAAATATCAATGTGTATGTAAGAGTTTGCACAAAGGCTGGTGGTTTCCACATCCATAATAGTAAAATTTTACATCTGTTTTGCACTGTTACCCAAGCATATGCTCCTTTGCATGTACATTAATAGCTGCACCTAACAATACAATATAATGTCCAATTTTCCTAGGTCCAAATTCCCAAAAAAAATGGACGAGTTTACATGAGGTTATCTACTGATCCATAAAAATAAACCTGAGCAATAAGGTTTTCAGCAAGGGAATCACTATTATGGCTCTATATAGAGCCAAAAGGCATCAAAAGATAAACCTAGACAACTCCAAATAGTTGTACTCTAATACATTTAGTTAAATAGAGAAGTATTGCTTTGTAAAGAGCAAAAACTCTAAAGCTTATTGTGTCGTTAAGATATGTAAAAGCTCTTACATGTAGACGAAGAATAAAAATTGGAAAAGAGAAACTTTTACCTCATTCCCCACATGAAACTCTTCCAAGCAGATGGGACATTCACTGCAATCAGTTGGAACAGCTTTTAACCTAAACTTTGGAAGTTCCTGAATGAGTGCCTCCACAGCTTCTCTCTATGCGTAACCCAAACAAAATTCCCAGCCATCAAAATCCAAAACAGATAAAACCAATAATGAGATAGAAATATGCAACAACACCTCGAAATTGGAGAAACTGTAAGCAAAAAAGAAACAAGTATAGACAGTACAATTCCACAATATAAGGAAAATTGTTAGTTCTAGTTCTTGATAATACAGTATTTACCTGCGCCGGCGACAAATAAAGTCCGGGATGATATGAAGCAGCATCTTGGCCAATGCCTCTCATCTCTTGACCTGCAGCTTCAAATGCCCAATCTGGTACACGGATCATGTCAACCAAAACCTGAATAACAGTAGGTGGTTTGGTTCAGGAACTATCAAATAACACCAATGCAAAATAGATAACTTTGTTTGCACTGATCACTACAATGAATCCAAATTTGATTATTTGAGCATATGGGGCACAAGGTGAAAGAATTCATTACTGTAAGACTCTCCACCAAAAAATAAAGGGTTAAAATAATAACCAAACTAATAACATCTTTGATATGAAGCTAAAAAAAGGCACAGATATAAATAAGCAACATTAAGAAATTAGCCACCACTGAAATCATTGCATTTACTTCTTATTTTAATTACCAGTTCAAAAGCACATTAATGATTAAACATGACAACATTTGTCGTATGCAATTCAAACTCAAAACACACAGAAATAAATAAATAAGCAACATTAAGAAATTAGCCACCAGTGAAATCATTGCATTTATGTCTTATTTTAATTACCAGTTCAAAAGCACGCTGATGATTAACCATGACAAAATTTGTCGTATGCAATTCAAACTCAAAACGCAAGAAAAATTCAAGCTTACCCCATATTCTGAAACAGGAATCCCCTGCTGAGCACGTAATAGGTGCGCTTGTCTTCGTGTCAACCACTGCAAAAGTGGAATTTAAAGAACAAGGATGAAAACATATGTGTGTGAATGCCATAATAACCAGGATGAACACAGTGCCAATTGTGGTACAATAGAGATGTTATGTTTCTATATGAAAAATACATTAAATAATATATATGTGAATGCAACAATAACTAGTGGCTTTTGGATGCCTAAGGTATTACGAGGTAAACAGAACAACTGATATCAAAAGTACAGAAAGACAATAAGAGAAGTGCTACTCAGGGCATAGGACTAGGTTACAGCTGAATGTAATGAAAATCATACACAAAGTTCAGGAAGTGTAACTAACCTTTCCCACAGACATGCAAGCAATGCAAAAAAGTCCACAGTAGCTGAAAAGCAACCAAATGAGAAAACCCCATTTCTGACCCTCTTTTGGCAGCTGCAAGCATTAATCAAAATTGTTTCGAGCATTAAAACAGTTGGCAAATGCAATTTGCCCCCAAAAATATAGAAAATGGGACACTTACACAATTTCTCGCACTTGTGAACCACAAGGTGCCAATTATCGTCCAAGCCCAAAGAAACGGATAAAGTAACAATGATAGAATAGAAAGAACCACTACTCTTCCACAAAAACGAGCATATCTCTGCTGCCACCCAAAATCCCTTTAAGGATATTTAAAAATAAAAATAAAAACAGAATCAGTTAGTATGTAAAGTTCTACTATGTTTAAAAAAAAGGCAATTCCAATAGAAGAGAAAAACTAAAACAATAGTTCAATATTAAAATCCAAACAAGAAACAAAACTAAGAAAGTTTGTATCTAGGCATCTATGTTGACAGCCATGTGACAAATTTCATGCAATGCAATAACATGTCTACAATCCGCTGCTAAATGCCATCTATGATACAGTGAAGATGGCATGGGAGTAAATTCCATGTCTCATTTCAAGTAATATGATAACACAAATACCTCGCTCAAAATTTTCAAATGGAACTTATACTGTCGGCAGCCATTTGTTTTAAAGAAGCAAACTATAATCATCACAAATCAGGTAACTTCTGAGAGTGTAAGATGGAGAACTTACAATCCCATTCCAGCAGCCAATCCATTATCTACGAACATCAACAAGCGAAAAACAAACACAGTAGAGTAATCAACCTAAAGAAACAGCAGCAAGCCATGAATTATAACAAAAATTTCTCGTTATAAATCTAAGCATAAAAGAAGGAAAAGGAGAGAAGAATTCAATTCATAAAAGTTCTTCAAAGGTCAAATACCCACCACGATCCATATGTGCAAGGGGTATGTACAAAGATGGTAACGCTTCCAATTGATTGCGACAATGATTCTAAAAGTAAAGATATCATTAAAGAAGAACCCACTTAAAACTTTTATCTCCTATTTTCTTTAATAAAAGGAATCTTGTTAGAGACTTGGCTCATTCATATTCATAAACCGAACAACTTAATTTCTTTAATTTTCCTATATTTTCTCGGCAAGCAAACAGAACTATAATCAATCAAAACCTCAAAAACAAAGAAATTTAACTTCAAAAAAAGGATACACACTTGTCGCAAGCATCGACAAGAAAAACCCATCGTACCTGCAATCACAAACTTTAACAATCCATCGTATGTGTCTTCTTTAAAACGAACTAAAACATAGAACTCAATTTTAATTTGATTAAGCAATTGTAATGAAAGATTAGAACTGACCACTTGAAATCAACGCCTCTGATGGCCATAATTCACCGTACCGAAACCCTAGAAGTAGAATGAGATTACCAAAGATTGAGATTCAATCCTCATTTCACGACGGTAAAAGAATTTAACTGAAGTCGGAGGACAAAATAAAGACCGCCGGTATTTCTTATTAAAGAAATCTTGTTCGATTCTGTTCATGAAAATGCGAACTGAACCGAACTACTGAGATAGAGAGAGGAAGGGAGTTGACGCCGTTAATTGACGGCGTTAGTGGGTGAGATTTGGCTACGTATGTCAAAAGCTGTAATGCACGTTGTCATGGACGGATGAGAATTGTGGGACGGTCAGTGGTTGGCACGTGTGATGAATTTGCTGACGTGTTTGATTTAATTTTTGCGTTTTTTAATCTTTAATATGTCCAATTGGAAGATAGTTAGATAGAGCCTTAGTGCTAATGTTTGGAAAGCGATTGAGCTCTTACCTCTTGGGCTTGTCCAAGCTAATTGAATATAATATATAGGAGAAAACTCATATAAATATTTAATAATTAATTAAATATAAATTATTTTTAAATAATCACTCCTTATTAGTATTTAGCATAAAAAGTTTGGTAATATTTTTGGTATAAATTGAATCAGAATCTTCTCTGAATCTTCAACGGATATTAACACGTAATATAAAAAATAGTTCAAATTTTATTTTAATAAAATTTACAAACTAATTTTACATTTTATATATGAATTAAAA
Organism: Cedrela odorata; assembly: GCA_035584115.1. Classification (NCBI taxonomy): domain Eukaryota; kingdom Viridiplantae; phylum Streptophyta; class Magnoliopsida; order Sapindales; family Meliaceae; genus Cedrela; species Cedrela odorata. The sequence continues at coordinate 3,074,233 of JAXCLQ010000011.1, read as the reverse complement.
ATATCAAAATATAATTTAAATTATTTATTATTAATTATAATAGTGTATAAATATCTGTTTAAATTGATGATAAAAAAAATCAAAAACAGATACTGATCCATCTAGATTTTCAATGCACTCAATTACACGAGAGTTTGATAAAACAACACTTTGGTTGTGAGAATTTTGTATGGTGTTCCTACCCTTTGTATGGTTTAAACCTTCCCTTAATTAATGTAATATGTAAGTTAATCTTTCTGATTTTACAAAATATATATGGATTATGTTCTAGTTCCTTCTGACTGAGTCTAATGGAGGTTGTCTGATATCCCTATAACCAATCCACCTACTGTCCCTTCTTTAATGATGTAAAAGTTTCTGTAATTTCATTTGAATTTGACACTCCCTTCGTAAAAATGTAGTTTTGGGGGGCAAAACTTGGCAATTGCTTGATTCTAGTTCCTTCATTGTATTATTTTAATTTATCAGTGAACTCCAACATTCAAAATAAACTCAACAACTCCATAAGATTGTTTAATGTATCGGCAGTGGGATTTTTGTTGTGGCATAGGTAATTTGTAATTGTATTACGATTGGAAATATAGTAGTTTCTTCTGAGGCCGAGCAACCAATGGCTCCGGATGATTCTCTGCAGCCTAAGTAACTGTTGATATTATTTCAGAGCTGAAGAAGATTGAAGTGCCCGAATGGAGCACTTCAGAATATTCCGGTCACAGCAGAGTCTAATGTAACAGGAAATGTTTGTCAAAGTCAAATTGACACTTGATGCTTCACATATCAAGTTGTCATCTCCTTTGGGTTTAATTTCATTTGTCCGGTTTATCTTCTTTTAATAGTTATATTCTGAATGTACGTAGAATTTCAAGGACATCTGATGCTATATATTGATGTAATATTCTTCAATTGGGATGTTGGGACCTTCCACCTTCCTCCTCTGATTCCAGGACAACCACTATGGCCATTGGCAACTGGCAGGCCCATGGAGGACTCGCGGTCCACCTACATCTACGACACCAAGTAAAACTTCCCTTGCAAGTCTATCGGCTATCGCCACTCGCAAACTCATTATGCATTAATTAACTGCAATGATATCGAAGATGTCCGCTGTGAGGATCAGATCATGCACCACCTCATCAGCCACAGCCCACAGGTACACTAAAACAATTATGATTTGAACAATTTGAAACAGAACATACAGAATTCAATACAACTATTAAAATGTTTGTGGATTTGTTGAACTGAGAGTTGACAGGAATACAGCGGAACTATTAATTAACCTGCAGTATCTCTTATCTCACAGGTAAAAGTAAATTTCTTTCAGACGTTGACTTAACCATATTAACTAAATTTGCAGTTCTATAAGGAATAGAAAACTGAAGTAGAAAACATAGAATAGAAATCTGTCTCTGTTATAGCAGCACTAGCAACTACACGAAGGATAGATTATATTCTTGTTCCGCCTGGTACAACTTTGAGCCAATTGAGAGGATTTGGACTTGCCAAAATAAATGAAGACCGATAAGGCCATTCAAAACAGTTTTTGGTCATGTCGTACAGACCTGTATCATACATAGAATATATAGCAACGTCGTAGCTCGAGAGCTTCTTCCTAAAATCATCGATAAAATATAAACAATTTGCTCTAAAATGATTGCTTTCACCCCCGTTAAACGAAGTGCAATTATGCCTGTCCAATAACGTATATTTTTCACCTCAATCCATTCTTGTCTCTGCCAATCTATCTTGTAAACAAGAATCGTATGAGTTCGATACTTCCAATACTGTGAATTGTGTATATTGGAAGTGAATCTTTTGGCCAGCAACAAATCTCCATTCAACTTCAATAAGTAGTGAATTCGGATACAAGTTACAGGGAGCATTGCAGGTGATGCAGGTCTTTTAATAGCTAATGCTGCTGCCGTTGGGAAAGGAGGATCAAACTTTATACGAAAGATGACACCACATTCACCCATACAAAAGAAGTTATCTTTATAAAATACGTTACCCTTTCTACTACAGGAATGCAAATAATGTGTCGCCATTTTCTTTCCAAATCCACCATGTACATAGAAATACGAATTATGAGTTTATAACTTAAAATTACAAAACGATTTAAACTTGTTTTGTGAATTTTACAAAACAAATCGCAGAACACGACCAAAACAAACACTCATCCCGTTCTCTTCTCTTCTCTCCTTTCTGTCAAATTTGGTTCCATCGTATTCTCAAACACCGTACAATCATATTCGAAGCTCCAAATCGAAACCCTATATTGGAAAATTTCGTTATTTTCCTTGATTCAATATGGCGGATCAAGAAGAGGAGGACTTAAAAATGGCTCTGCGCATGAGCATGCAAAACACTCCACCGGAGCCGAAGCGCAGCAAGCCGAGGGACGCCGTGCCGGAGTTCCGATGGCCTCGCCGGAGGATTCCTCTGGATTCAGCATCATCAACGTTCATACAATGCCTGAACCGCCGCGTAACGAATCCCAAATGCCGGACGGGCCCTTAGAATCCCTTAGAATCGCCAAATCTTTCGCATACCCAGGAGCAACTTCCCGTTAGAATGCCAAATCTTTCGCAAACCCAGGAGCAACTTCCCGTACTCTCATTGCTGATCTCCTCTCGTAACAAAACGAAGTACTTTAACGCTTGAACTCTCTCATTTTCTCTCTATTTGTGTGTAACATGTTTTGATGTGATTATTGTTTTTTCTGTTGTTTGAGCAGAAATGAAGGTGATCGCCGCATATTTGCTTGCCGTTTTGGGAGGCAACACAGACCCATCAGCCGATGACTTGAAACATATTCTCGGGTCAGGTATTTTTTCTTTATAATTCATATAACCCAGATCGTTAATTACTTCTTCTAGGTCAGCTCTGATTCTTTTGATGTTACTTCCTGAAAAATAGCATAGAATCATTTGAGGCGGGCGAAGAGTAAATTATTTGTTGGGTTTTATGCTAATAACGCAACATTAAATTTCCATTATACAAGCAATTTACAAATGTTCCTTACCTTCAGAACAAGCTCAATTTGCAAATGCGGTGGTGATTAAAAAGCCTGTTGGTGAAAATGGAAAAGAATCACTTCACTCGAGCAATTTTTTGCTTTCATCAATTTTCCGAGTTTGTTTCCTTGTAACTGAACTGATGTTGTATTGAGACTTAATTTTTGCTTTCCTATGTTTTCCTCTTTTTTCCCTTGAAACTGTAGCTGATATTGTGTTGAGACTTAAAGGTTATGCTTGGGTTTAAGGTGCTGTGGATTGGAATAAAAAAATGTCAAATTTAAGTAGAAAAGTGGGTGTACCCACTAAAAATAAACACTACACTAAATTACCAAATGTAACCTAACTCATTGAGAACAATATTTGAGTTCTCCTTTTAGGGGACTGTCTTGCATCTGTATTGAATTTTTGGGTGGCTTGGTTTTGCAGTTGAAGCTGATGCTGATGAGGACAGAATAGCCTTTCTCCTGTCCAAGGTCAAAGGAAAGGATGTTACTGAGCTAATTGCATCAGGAAGGGAGAAGTTGGCATCAGTGCCTTCTGGTGATGGCGATGTTGCTATTGCTACCGCTCCAGGTGCTGCTGCAGTTGGTGGTGGTGCTGCCCCTGCTGCTGCCGAGTCTAAGAAAGAGGAGAAGGTGGAAGAGAAGGAAGAATCTGCTGATGCCCAGTATGTTTTAGTATTAATAGATTACTTCAGTTGCTTTTCTGTTATTAGTTTATTTGTCCATCAAAGAAAGAAGTCATGGTGTTTGGGAGCTTCAAACATTTCAGTGATAATTGTTTTCTTTTAGTATGATACCCAGTATGTTTTAGTATTAATAGATTACTTCAATTGTTTTTCTATTATTAGTTGATATGTCCATCAAAGAGAGAAGTCATGGTGTTTGGGAGCTTCAAACATTTCAGTGATAATTGTTTTCTTTTAGTATGATACCCAGTATGTTTTAGTATTAATAGATTACTTCAATTGTTTTTCTGTTATTAGTTGATATGTCCATCAAAGAGAGAAGTCATGGTGTTTGGGAGCTTCAAACAGAGGGGCACTCTTTTACCAAAAGCTCCAAAGGGATGGGACTGGCACACAGCTCTTTTGTTTGATTAGCTTGCTGATCTTCTCCAAAATGGGACCTTGAGAGTAGCTGCTGTCATGATATTTTAAAATCATTGATTTGACCTTGTTTGAAAAATTTGCAATTGTTAAGGATGGTTCCACAGTAGCTTTTGGGAAACTAATTTTTTGTGCTGTAAAGCTTTACACCCACCTGCCCCTTGTGTTAATACTTTATAGCATACTGAGTAATTATCTTTTTCATTTATTTATCTTTGCAGACAGACAAGTCTCCGTTTCAGTACAGGGGAATTTTTCATGTTCTGTCAACTGTGCTGCAGGAAGAAGATCCACGGGCTTTGTACAAGGGCTGGCTTCCTTCAGTTATTGGAGTTGTAAGTTCTAGTTTTGCTATTTTTCATGGTATATCTAATGATGCTGGTTCCTACTTAAAAAAGAGTATCTTAGCATGATGGTTATTTATAGCTATCAGAGTAATCATTAGTTATAAACAAATTGTATTGGTGGCTTCCTATAAGGTGTGACCCTTTTTGGAATGGACCAAGTTTGAGAAGATGTGAGGTTTCTTTTTTCTTGTACAAATGCTGCCTGGTCTGTCTGTGCTAAACAATTAACTAAACTTAGACGTGTAAAACATGTGATAACACAATGGATTACTGTCTTGTGCTTGGAGTACATGTTTTTATAGAAAAGAAAGGAGAGAGAGAGAGAATTGTTGAACTATACTAATTATATTCTGCACTCTATCTATATTCTCTCTTAACTCTCATGTAAGTTTGTTCTGGGTAGAGCTTGAAACATGATTTAATTTGGATCACCGGTTGGTCTTTATCGCAAACGAAGTTCAAGAATTAGGGGTTGGGGGACAAGTTATGCCGTTATAGAGTTGCCACATTTGCCCTGGTTTCCCTAGATGCTTTATCAGGTCGTGATTGTTATGTAATTGCTTTTATTTGCTATATTTTGGCCTTATCCTGTCGTTTTTTGTTTGCAGATTCTATATGTGGGTCTTAACTTTGACGTGTATGAATCTCTAAAGGATTGGTTAATCAAATCTAAGCCTTTTGGACTAGTTCAAGATTCCGAGTTGAATGTGATGACAAGACTTGCGTGTGGAGATACTGCAGTAACAGTTGGCCAAACTCTTAGATGTTACTCAACCAAATATATTCAGATTTAAGAAGACAATTTGCGTCAAGTTTCAAGAATTCTTGAGTAAGCAGATTGTTCGAACAAAATTGTTGTAGCAACAAAATTGTTGTAGCGGTTGCCTCCACCTTTCTTCGGTTTAGTTCTTGCTTATTAGATGACTTCAAAACAATAGTTTTACGTAACTCTGATTACTAATATGTAATAATTAATTACATTCATAACGGAAGTAATTATTTTAAATATTTTTATTACTTTAATTGTAATGCAAAAATTAGGATTATTTGAGATGTTTTTATAATGTATATAACGTATGCATTATTTACATAAGTCCTATTTTATTGATAATAATAACCATAATATTATATAAAAAAAAATAAGTTTAAATACATTATAGAATGAAGCAAATTGCTTATAGTAAATCATATGTAATTTTATATTAACAACCATTATATATTTAAGGTAATTTTTTTTTAATAATATTACATATTAAATTTATTAATTTAATTTAAAAACTTAAGGAGTTTCATTTTTTTAAAAATTAAATGAATACAATTTTTGTAAATTTAAAAAAAAACACATTATTTATTTTTTGATAATTAAATTTAATAAATCTGTTTTTAAAAAATATTTTATCGAAAGTATATTCACTGTTTTTATCATTTTCAATTACAGCTACTGAACATATATTTACTATTTTTATTTTCATAATACAATTTTAAAATATAATACCGAACGCGTTCTCATATCTGAAATACAATATTTGAAAAATATTATTTTCATTTTCATTTTCGTTTTGTAAAAATATCAATATAAAAACAATATCGGACGGACCCTTAAATACCAAACTATAAATTAAAGTCAATATCTTTACTTAGCATATTTAAAAAATAATTAAAATAAAATATTACAACAAATTTTCAAAATATATTCATTCAAAATCATTGAACATTACAACAGTCTTCAACATGTTATATTCATAATCTAATGGGTTATGAAATTTTGAATGTATAATATTTAAAATCTTATTTAAAAAAAAAAAAGAATATAACATATATGCACGTAGAAATAAGTTTTCTCTATGAGACTGATGTAAAGAGAATTTTCAACTCTTGATTCTTTGTAATTATTGCCCTTTTTGTAGTTAATATAAAAGAATATAGTAGATTGGTACAAATAAATAGGCCTTCATACTAAATTATGCATCAACTCTTCACGACATAAAATAATACAATTGTCATCATAAATATGTGAGTCTTTAATTCCATGCTTATCTTAGTTTTGCTACTCATAAATCAAATTGATGGACACATGTTGATGAAGATATACATCATGGGGTCACAATGTTAATTAATTTCATGCCAAATATTTATACAAATTTTATGTTTTTGTGAGAGAACAATTTATTTATTCTTTGATATTTTTATACTTCATTACCATTGATGCAGCAAATTTTTTTTTTAGATTCGAGACACCAATATCAATCTTCTCCTCTTGATTAAATGTTGATCAACCAAAAATTATAGTAAGAATAAAAGAAGGTAAAAAGTCGATGGTCTGGCGAAAATTTTTCAATAAGTTAGGATTTTACTAGTAAATATTTTTTTTTTAAAAAAAGATTATGACAAATTGTATGTATACTTTAGGGTTGTTTCATCATGCGTACTTGATTGCCATTGACTTTCTTCTATAAGTGGCTTCAAGTCTTTCAAATTTAATAAAATTTTATGAAATCTATAAATAACAATTTCAATTATATTATAATTCTAAGAATTTCAGAAATTCTATTTTTAAGTATTAACTTTTCGAAGTTTGCGGGTCTTGAACCTTTTTTGCATAATACATCTATCAGGCAATGAATCTTTATTATAGAATAAGTCTTACTTGCAGAATATATCTATCAAACTAAGAATCTTTATTATAGAGTAATCTGAAAAATGATTGAAAGAGAATGAATTCTTACTGATACATCTATCAAACTAAGAATCTTTATTATAGAGTAATCTGAAAAATAATTGAAAGAGAATGAATTCTTATTGATACGTAATTGTTAAGAGGTCACGAAAATCTTAATTTGAGACTGTTTCATCCACCTGAGGTAAACTCAAATTATGTTATATATCTGAGATCTTTGTCATACTTAAGGGTCTGTAACGATTCTGATTCGACCCACAATCGCCAAGAACCGAACTGAAAAAATAGGTTTCGAACCAGAACTGATTCTTTTAAAGTAGATTTTGGTTCTAAAAAATAAGAATTCATTTTTTTTAAAGTAAGTTTCGATTTTAAATGACCGAAAAAAAGAGTACCCTATTAAACATGATAGATTCTGATTTTAAAATTTATGAACCATATTATTTAAAGTAGGTTCAGGTTCCAAGTAGAACTATAACCAAAATTAATTTTGAACATTCTTAATTATGCTATATCCGAGATCTTCGTAAACTAAAAAATTTTAGAATTAAATTTTAAACTCAAAGTTTTTTATTTGATTTCAAGAGGTCCTGATCCTCGCTGAATATGAAATTATTGTTATCTTTTAAATAGTATAAATAGACTCTCTTAAAAGCTTTTTTTTTATTTTTATTTTTTTAATACTTTATTTTTAACCGACACTTTAGTGACTTTTTCTACATTGTTGATGGCATCCCCACTTCACCATCCTCTTGATTTTCAGTTTATTTGGTTGATTGACGTTGCAATTATTCATAATCTGTGAAATTAATTATACACTCTTAAGAACTTTGTTAATAACCTCTCAATTGAGATAGTCGGACATTTTATACTCTAATTTTTTCATAAAAATTTCGAGAGTTTTAGGTTTAATAATTTTATAAAACATTACACCAATAATAGCTCTCTAGTCCATTGACACCAACTTTGATTTTCACCATTAAGGTTGAAAACTTCACAATTATTTTGAAGTAAACAAATTTCCCTAAATAAAATCGGTGATGGGTAAAAATCTTCAAAATTTGATATAAAATAATAAAGTAGAACTAAGCTTATGTAGACACTTAATTACAATTATAGTACTTCAAACAAATTTTTATTTTTTATGAATTTTAATAATACTCACCTTTAAAGTTTTGTTCAAATTTTAATTTTAATATTTTTTTAAAAAATGTGAGTACTATTAGAAATAATGATATTTTAATTCTTTTTTAATGTTGTACATTCAGAAAATAGCAAAATAGAACCAATTCTTAAGTTACCAAACAATGTCGGGCCCAAAGTAGGAAAATTATGCAGCAATTGGTATACATGGCACAATTACAGCCAAATAGAAGATGTAATTAAAGAAACCACATTATTGATGAAAAGCAGCTGTGTTTTGACTTATGAACTGCATTACTGAAACTTTCGTCCTTGTGTTGTCCATTAGTTAATTCTTGTCTGAACTACGAAATAATTATCGTACTACTACCATGAGTATTTTTTAATTTGTCAGATTAATTACATTTCACAGCCTCACTTATTCCAACTTTATGACGGCTGTATTGTCCTTCAATGTGCAATAGGTATGCAATTATTCATTCAGGCATTTGTCCATTGTCAATTTATACTAGGGTATTCTTTGGGCAAGAAGTTGCATATCGGACTGTAATAGGGCAAATGTGCTACGAGAAATTAAGACAAAATATCATTGCTAGTGGGCTTAATTAATCAACAACACATGTTAAATCATCTGAAACAAGTATAATTATTAGAAGTTGTTAGTAGAATCCGACATGAATAAGGGATGAGATCATGGATTAGGTCGAATTGTTCTAGCTCCACACGTGCCACTCCTTCCTAGGCAATAGAGAGTCAGTTACACACTGCACTAGTTCGAATCGGACATCTTGTATGTCTTTCAAGTCAAAAGACAAGCATCTTTGTTTTGTTACTATTATAATTGGAAACTCTTAGATCCCTCAATTTCTAAATTATCTTTGTCATTAACTACTACATTGCTGACCTTTTCGATAATCGCGTTCAGTTTGAAATATGTCCAAAAGTAACTCTGTTGTTTTCCACATTTGATTTCGGACACGATGTTGTGGATCCCTGTCTGAGAACCACTTCCTTTCCATTAAGTAAAGCAACTAGGTCGTTTCTATATGATCTAGATTTCATTACCCTAATCCTTTCGCCCTAACTTTAGCCACGGATTTCTATGTTGCAACTGTCAAACGACTGACGACATAGCTAGCTACCCCGAGTTTAAAATGTGTAGTTTTTCTTAATTTCCTTTGGGAGATTGTAGGGTTATTTTGATTGCACTTTACCAATAAAGCTAAGATATGATGCTCTTCATTTTAGAAATATTGTACAGAGTCACTTAAATTGTGAATAAGATGAGATCGTTAATATTATATTGCCAGGCATAGCCTTTGCAAATAGACAAGTGAATGAAAATAAATTTCGGTAAGAGAGAATCCTGCTTATTTATTCCCCCAAAGAGACCAATTATCCAGTCCTCCTCTCTGTGGCTCTGAATAGACAGCAGATTACCATGAATAGTAGTAGTACGATTTTCATCTTCATCTTCTTGTTCTTATCGATCTCATCTTTCAATGTAAGAACTATTCTACTCTGATCTTGAATTTGCTCTAACTTGCATGACTTTCTATATTGTCTCTTATTATTTCTCGCATCTTCTCATTGTCACTACATGGTCTTTCTCTCACTGTTCTTCTGTGTGTATGTCGTTTGCTCGCAGGTTTCTTGTGAAGTAACCAGTAAAACAACACAAAATGTTTCATCTCGGGACAACCCATTTACTGCTAAAGCGTCGCTGATTCGTTACTGGAACAAACAAATCTCCAACAATCTCCCCAAACCATCGTTTCTTCTCTCGAAAGCCTCTCCGCTAAACGCCGTTCACTTGGCGAAACTCACCAAACTGGCCACCCAAAGCTCTCTCTCTTCCCACCTTGACGCCTTCTGTTCCTTGGCCAACTTGATTTGCTCATTTGAGTCAAAACCAGATTCAGGCAAACATAGACGGGACGCTAACTTTGCAGTTTACACAAACAAAAACTTTGCAAACTATGGTGATTCACGACTCGGAGGAGTGGACTCGTTCAAGAACTACACAGAAGGAATAAACATGCCTGCCGACTCGTTCAAGAAATACAGCAGGGAATCAACCGGCCACAACGAAGATTTCACCAGCTATGCTAAAGATGGTAATGTTGCCACAGAAAACTTCACCAGCTACGCTGCAAAAGCCAACGGTGGCTCCGGTGACTTCAAGAACTACGGAGAACGAGTCAACGTACCCGTTCTCCGGTTTGCCAGCTATGACGCGGAGGGTAATAACCACAAACTCACTTTCACAAGCTATAGCGATGATACAAATTCAGGTGCTGAAGAATTTATAAGTTATGGCAAGAATGGCAATTCTGGCCCAACTGAGTTCACTAGCTACGCAGACAACGCAAACATTATTGGGTCCAGTTTTACAGGCTATGCTGAATCAGGAAATGCAGCAAATGACTCGTTCAAAGCTTATGGCGAATCAGGTAACAACCCACATAACAACTTTAAAAGCTACAGCCTTGGTGCAAACTCAGCCATTGATAGCTTTGTAAGTTATAGAAATGGAGCCAATGTTGGTGATGATTCTTTTCAATCTTATGCCAAGAATGCAAATTCAGGGAAAGTGAATTTTGCAAACTACGGCAAAACATTTAACTTAGGAAACGATACATTTAAAGAGTATGGCAAAGGATCCGTTGGTCGGACCACGATCGGGTTTAAAAGTTACGACATGGGTCGTTCATTCAAACAATATATCAATAAGGGTGTCACATTTGCTGGTTACACAAATTTAAGTGACACAAAACTTGGTTCTCCTGGTAATACTAGCATTTCTGTAAATAGATGGGTTGTAGAACCGGGTAAATTCTTCAGGGAGTCCATGTTAAAGCAGTGGAATGTCATGGCCATGCCCGACATTAGGGACAAGATGCCAAGAAGGTCATTTTTGCCCCGGACAATTTCGTCTAAATTACCATTTTCAACTTCAGAGCTGCCCCATCTGAAGGAAATTTTCCACGTCCGACAAAATTCAAGCATGGAGAGCGTGATGGTTAACGCGCTGACCGAGTGTGAGAGAGCACCAAGCCGGGGCGAGACCAAGAGGTGCGTGGGCTCGGTGGAGGACATGATCGACTTCGCAACCTCTGTTTTGGGTCACAATGTGGTGGCAAGGGCAACCCAAAATGTGAATGGGTCAAAGCAAAGAGTGATGATAGGTTCAGTCAGAGGAATCAACGGTGGAGAAGTGACTAAATCAGTGTCGTGTCATCAGAGTTTGTACCCCTACCTTTTGTACTATTGTCACTCTGTACCCAAAGTTAGGGTTTACGAGGCAGATATCGTCAACGTGGAGGGCAAAGCAAAGATCAACCATGGGGTTGCCATTTGTCATATTGACACGTCAGCATGGAGCCCTGGGCATGGAGCCTTTGTGGCACTCGGGTCCGGGCCTGGACAAATTGAAGTCTGCCACTGGATCTTCGAGAATGACTTGACTTGGACCATTGCGGATTGAAGATCATTATTAATTATTTGTTCTACTGCCTATTAAAATTAAATGTCCATGTTAATTATTGCCATTGAGAGAGTGTTAAGGATGTTTGTTGATTTGCTCTGTTTACCTTGTTTCTGATTACTTAATAATAAGCAATCTTCATAATTAGTAATAAAATGGAAGGGTATGCAATCATTTGGATCTACTGATTTTCAACACATACACTTGACAATCAAGAAATATACATCCTTATAGTGCCGTGGAATGTTGATTTTTACGCTTACATTGCAATATCTACTGGACCATATTCAGCTATATACGATGAAGACGTGTGCAGCAAAGGTATTGAAGTGCAAATCATAAATGTTATCATGTCCCAAAAACAGAAGGAGATTCCTAAGCAAAATGATAGAAACCTGGGGTTGGGTGTGGAAGCAACAAAAACCAAGCTTCGTATGGTATGGTATGGTATGTGCCATTTTCCATTCCAGACTACTGTACTGATAGTCTATAGCCAAAAATTGCCTACAGTTAGCCTACACTGCAGATAATCCACTAGCAGTTGTTTAAAGTTGCTGAAGTGCGCGTGTTATGTAACTCATTGTGCAGTCAAAAGTGAAAACAGAGAGCATGAAAATGGAGCAGCTTTGAGTGAATTCCAAGAAATGCATCTTCAAAAGTAATTATTGTCCTTGCTGACTATCGCGTGCAGGCAGTAAAGAGATAAATCGGCGAGTTGCTGGACCCCGCTTGTAATGGGTTCACTCTCCATTAGTAAAGCAGCAAATTCCAGATTGGTATTTTACAGCCGTCCACTTACAACAAAGGGTATGCAGTATTAGACATTCAACCATTCATTTTATTACTATACCTGTTTATTTTGGTAAGACTCGTCTGCAACAGTTTCACAAGGACATATCTAGCTCCGGCATTTTCATGGATTTGCTCTGCGCGTGCCCATCTCATTACTTACAGAAATAGGAAAATGTTCCTGAGTGCCATTAATTGGAGCTTCAAGGCCTATATGTATTATGAATCATGATTAATATATTCGCACGCAAATTGGGTATTCACAGTCCATGATTTTGAGGGCTTCAATACTCAAATATAGTTAGAATATGCGCTTGCACTCGCAAGCTTTTGTGTTGTATATTGAAAATGCTTTCAAAAAGTAAATCGTTGAATAGTATATAAGGCTTCAAGTAGAAGGGTCAGGTAAAGTTACATTTGCATTGGATTGGGTGAAAAGTGAAGACTATCTCATTTGTTGATGGGCTACTTTACAAGATATAAAGAAAATGTTGAACCATAGGTCTGGTCTGGACTGGTCTGACCGGTCCATTTTATAAAAAACAAACAAATGAAATCAAATCCAAGGCACTTTAGTAATTTCAGACTTTTACTGTTCAAGTGTGCGCATTATTTTCGAAAGAATTCAATTCAATTATGTCAAATACAACATGGTGGGAATCTAGAACGTGACCACCCCCGTGCTCTCCATGCTCTTACGAATTGCGATTGTAGTCGATGGTCTTAGTGTTTAATTGGGTGAATGCGACTCTCGTACGTTGTCTGCATTTATAGCATGGATTGGACTTGCAACAAATTCTCCTGTCGTGTTATTGTGTTTGTGCCCGGTAAGTAAGGTAACGATCGACGGACTACATTTCAATGTAACTCAACTGTTACAGTCGGACACGATTCACGAGTAAGATTTCTCTTCACTGGTGTCCAGAATTTTGTGAGGTTTGGCATTCACTTCTTAACAATAAATAATGTATACTTGGATAATCTGTCCAAAAATGCACAATTTGGCCGCAGGTTAATTTTTTTTTTTTTTTATAAATAATCTTATTTTACACATTTTTTTTTCTTAATTTATGATTAATTCTAAATTATTTTTAATAAATATATCAATTTTATATAATTTAAATAATTTTACTTTTTTAATTACTTAACACAATAAAATAAAAATAATAAATAAATATTAATTTAAATGATAAAAATTATTTTATTTTATTTATTTTATTTTAAATATATCATGTTAATACATTATTTATTAACTATTTTTAAAATATACATAATAAATAATAAGTGATTAAATTAACTTTATTTACAATAAAATTTAGATAAAATTGTAAAATTTAAATATACAATATTATTTATTTTAAATATACAATACTATTTTATTTTTATTTTCTTTACTTTACTTTCAATATACCATGTCAATATAATATTTATTAACTATTTTTTTAAATATACATAATAAATAATAAGTAATTAAATTTATTTACAATAAAATTTACATAAAATTATAAATTTTAAAAAAATTAAAAATTAAAAAATAAAATTATAAAATCTATAAATTTGTTAATAAAAAATATCAAAATTATAGTGCAGAGGTAATGTGCATTTTTAGGTTAGGTGATGAAGGTAAAATTATTTAAAATTTGTAAAATTGATTCGTTCAGTAAGAATAATTTAACATTGATTATAAATATAAAAAGGGTTTAAAATATGATTATTTTGAAATTTTTTTTAAAAAAAAATCCTCTACTTTTCTTTTTAAGGATAAAAAATGGGGCAAACAGAACAAATATTTACGTCAATGCGTCACAATATTGATTTTCTGATGCAGCGACGCCCAACCCTAAAAACCCTAACGCAGTGGCATTGAAAACTTGAAGTCGTGGCACTGGAGCTAATGTTTGCACTTGTTCTTTTTGTTTGAGGTCACGGTTTTAGAGACTTGGAGTCGCTGTGCTGAAGCTATTGTTTGTTTATTTGTATTTTCTCGTTTTGAAGTTGAAATGATATTGTTTTGAGCTTAAATGTTTATTTTTTTGATGTTCCGTCATTTTGTAACATTATTTTTACTTTAAAACAATTCCAAATCATCTTTGAATGCCAAGTTTTTCAAAACTGAAAATTAAATTAAAAATGAGATTATACATCTATACACTATCGAAAACTTATCTAAAAATCAAGTATAATTCATTTAAATTATGAGTACAAAACCCTCTTATTACAGTAATATAATTCTTAAGTACAGCTTCGTGGATGCGGGTGGATTAGGAGCTTACGAAGGCAAGAAATTGGAATCTATTACAAGAGTAAGATCCCTATCTTTCTTTATGCTAAAAAATAATAAGCGAAATAACTAATTTGTCTTTATTTTTTTTTAATATTATTTGAATTATACAAAAAAAAAAAAATTATTTATGCATCGCAGAGTGGATGCTTTGTAAGCATTAGGAATTGTCTACCATCAAATAGAAAAATTAGGAATTAAATCTAGGATGTAACCCAAACCGCCGTTGTGAAGGAGTGTATTCATGCTTATAGATATCCTTAATTAATTGAATAATGGCAATTGCTCTTATTGGGATGGTTCAGGTATATGCATCAGTTGGTATTTCTCCTGCAATTAAGCCTACTCCCATAGACGGTGGTACCCCAAATGAAAGCGTTACAGTTGTATTTGTTCGTGTTACGCAACTCGTGTCAATTATCGAGACTCCGTACTCCGAAGACAGAGTCATAATTGTCTCACCGTTAGTCATAATCTGCCAGTCTTAGATCTAGGATGAAATGGTTGAGGGATGTTTATACACATTTCAAAGTAAATAACTTTAATCTAGAACGTTGACGAATTGTTTTTTATGTTTCCATTTTTATTCTGGCACAGAGAAACAGCCAACAGGGGAGTTCAGATTTGTTGACAGCAGTAGCATACCCACTTGCAAACAACACGCATCTCCTGTGTATAAATGTTCAAATCCACCAAGCTGTAACCGTTGACATAATGCCTTAGCTAAAACTAAGATTAATGTTGTCTTATTATTAGTTCTCATTTTGGCATTTGTTTGCTGACGCTTCTACATTGACTAACGTGCTCTTCGGCTGTCTTTTTTCCCCTTATTTATGCATGTTCTAGATTTCTAACTGGTTTTCCCTGCCCCTTGTTGATGAATAAGTGGGTTAAACGTTGTAAATTTTTCGCACGAGCTCTCTGCCTCTTTGAAAGTTCAGCAGTACATCGCTTCCTGGTCTAATTCAAACCCTGATCTCATCATTGAGCCTTGTCAGGTTTTCCTCAAATGCGTATGGTGCTACGCTACGTCCCTTTTAACGATGAAATAAAATCAAATTTACAATTAAGACACAAAGAATAATAAATAATTCTTATTTCGCATGAATTTTTCTTGTACATGAATTGCATAAGACAAGTAAGTAATTCAGTGCTATAAAATTTAAATTTAAATTTAAATTTTGTACCTTATTTATTACCACCGATTATGATTGATCTTTTATATTCTTAATTTATAAAAAATTATAATAAATAATTTAAATTATATTTTAATAACATTTATCTATTAATTTATTACATAAATTAAAATATTTAAGATATAATATTTATTATTAATTTTGTACCGTATATTTAACTAAAAATCTCATAAGAGAATGGTGATGCAGTTATGACAAGACAATGACAGTCATAAATAATTTTTACGCGGAAGTAGTTGTTTGTTAACTATGTAATAACTCGGATTTGGACTGCAATGGTCAAATTAAAATTTTGCATTTTTGTATAAATGAGGTAGTTCAAATCAAATTTTACGTAGGTTTAATTGTCAGCAGCCAGCAGCCAGCAGTCAGCAGCCTTCCTTCCTTAACATCTTGCATGATTAAATAGTTGGGTAAAAATAAACAACAGCAAAAGCTCAGGTCAGGTACAAAAACTGGTCGGTGAAACGCGGCTGGTAGAAAAGTCAAGGTCAAGGATTAGTTAAACCACGCCCTGGAGCGAGTGAACTGACCCGTTACTTTCTCTGTATGAATTACTTACGGGATACACAGTTTTTTTTTTTTTTTTAAAAAATTTCTTACGTCGTAATAATACGAAACACAACAAGGGGTTGCTTGAGGCCAAAAACGAAGCTTCTGTGGCTCAACCCCACTGGCCTCCTGTCTGAACTCTGAAACAATAGACCACACGGAGACAATAGAGGTTTCGTATGGTATTTCCCATTCTTATTTGACTCTCTGCACGGAGACTCTACTCTATATAAGCTTTGAGTATTTGAGTTTGAATACACAGGCTACACAAAAACCAACTGCTCTCCTCTCTCTCTCTTTAATTTCTTGGATTCAACTCAAGTCTCTTTTTTCTTTAGTTTTCTTTCTCTGTGAGAGTGGAGAGATGAATAAAAGATGTGATCAGTCGTCCAAACTTGATCGAAAAACTATTGAAAGGAATCGGAGAAATCACATGAAAGCTCTATGCTTTAAGCTTGCTTCTCTTGTTCCTTCTCAACACCTCACAACCTCTAAGGTACTTCTTCTACCTCCAGAGAGTACAAGTACTTGGTTGAATTATCCTTCCTTCCTATTTTTGAACAATAAATTTCTTTCCCTCGGTTAATCTGAAACGATACAGATTAACATATATATAACCCCTTCTCTGTTGATTAAAAAACTAGCAATTCAGGAGAAAATTCTCTCAGAGCGTTAGTATTGATATTGTTTTTACCTAAAGTTTGCTTAAAATTAGTATATCGTTGTTGTTTCAACGTTGGGTTGATACACTTAAGATTAACATTTTTACAGTCCCTTCTTCTCCTCCTGTATGTAAAATAATGTAAGGGGCAGAAAAGAGAGAGACTGTACTTGTGAAGTTCGTCTCACTGTTTCTTCTAAATTATTGGTAGCTAACCACTAGACAAAGAACAGACGATATAAATATGTGATTCTCATCTTTTCATTAGATATTTTCGAACTATTATCTTTGGATAACAAATGAGACTTGAAAATGACGTTTTCCATTTGTAGCCTTTCCTTCAGTAATTATGGCTGGCCAGTAAACAAGATTTGTAGATTCAGTATCTGTTTTAGTACTGATATATCTAGATTCTAACACGATAATTAATTAACTTTTTGTTTGTTCTTTCAGGACGTGATATCACAACAAGATCAACTGGATCTAGCTGCCTCCTACATAAAGCAGCTGAGGGAAAGAATAGATAAATTAGAGAGGAAGAAGGAACAAGCAATGAATTCAAGAAAAACAAAGAGTAACATAATGGATGAAATGAATGTTGGGTTGAGATTGCCATTTGTTGAATTAAGAGACATGGACTCAATTATTGAAGTGCTTTTGATAAGTGGGTTACAGAAAAACTTCATGCTATATGAAGTTATTAGTATTCTTGAGGAAGAAGGAGCTGAAGTTGTCAGTGCTAGTTTTTCTACCGTGGGTGATAAGGTTTTTCACACAGTCCACGCCCAGGTAAATATTAAAACCCAGTTTCTAATCTTGTTATATGTATGTTATAAATATAGATTCTCCTTCTTGTTTCTGCCATGTTTTTCGAAAATCAATTAAACCTGACTTGGTTTTACTGAAAATTGCAGGTTAAAATTTCAAGAGTTGGAGTAGAGACTTCAAGGGTTTGGCAGAGATTGCAGGACTTGGTTTACTGAATCTGTCATCTAAGATCATTCAGAATTCAGTACCTGCACACTCAATGAAAAGCCAAGCTAGATACTAAAACTTTGGTTTCACAATTAGATGATGAGGATATTTGTATTATTGTCTTCTAGTTCTAGATAAGTGGATGTTCAACGTACCAAGTATTTTATCATTATGTTGTTGCGAATACAGTCGCTTGAATTAAAGAATAGTTTGTAGAAGAATTTAGTTATTGTGCAAATGTATAATAATGATGCTTAATTAATATGTATCTCCTATGTATGTATGAAATATATTTTCATATGACTGCCACTATGGTTATGTTAGAAGATTATGTACTTTCTTGCTCAATAAATGCAGTTATGATTGATATTAACACGTTTTGAATCTCTCTATATATAGAGGATTAGGATCAAGAGACTTTATTTATTTATTTACATAATTTATATATTATTAGATTAATTTTAATTAAATAATTGATATTATATTATATATATTAATTATGATGTATTAATTATATTTAATTATAAGTATATTGATCTAATAGTTAAAAAATCATAAAAAAATTATATAAAATTATGGAACTCTCGATCTTCTTGATCTTCTTGTGTGTGTGTATATATATATATATATATTTCAAATTAAATATAAAAGTCAAACACTTATACCCTAACTTCACTATCTTCTTTCCCTATTCATTGCCGTGGAACCCACTTCATTGTCTTCTTTATTTATTGAAATTTGACCTTATATGCTGTATTTAATTTGATATATATATATATATATATGTATGTATATATATGTTTGACTCATAACTCATATATAATTAATGTACGGAATTTATAATTTTTAAAGTCGAAGCGTTGAGAGTTCGGATTTTATACTAAGCACAAATGTATGCATTTAGAATCTTTCTCTCACAGTTTGTTATCAACTCTTATAAATTCTTTTCTAACCCTAAAACTATACAATTAATGTATTAGAGTAAGACAATTTTTTTTTTTTATCTTTTAATAATTATTTATAAGAATTTTGTTTGTTTGAATGTTAATAATATGTTAACACCCGCACACGCTCTTATAATAATTAGTAATTTGTGCATTATCGGTCGATTTCGCAGCCGATCAATGATGGTAATAGCTTGTACAGTTTATGCATACACTGCACTGGTAAGAAGAAGATGTATCTTGGTGGAGAATGGCGTTGAAAATATTGACGGTCCAACTATTATTAACGTGATGCACATGGGAGGCTTCACAAACTCTTTCTGAGTATTCATTTCAACAGAGATGGAAGATTATCCACTCCACTCCACTCCACTCCACTCCACTCCACTCCCTATTAATTAGTCAAAAATGTAAGGCTTCACTTCAGCCTTCACTTCGCTTGAGATGCTCAGCTCTTTCATTTTTGCTGGGTCAAATCGGATGGCTATCTCTTCTAATGCACTTATAAGAATCCTATTTGGAATTAATAACCACCTCTGAAGATGATCATTTTTATACGTTTTCTTTGGGCAGTCCTATCGCCAAAAAACCATCTACTGCCTGCCTTTTTCCTATAAATTGACCTTTATCATAGTCAAATTCAACAAATATACTTTCATTATATATGAACTTATGATCACGCTGTAATGGGACACACACCACACCATCATATCTCATTAGCCAAAAGCAATTAAAACGAAGCTTCTAACAAAAAACGATGATTACTGGATTTTATAACTCGGAATTCTCGAGTTAAGAATTGTCTACCAAAACAAAAGAGGTCTAAATCGAGTTTAAGTTATTGCTATGTCATTGTAAGCAAAGGGAAAGCGTGGCGTGGGTCGGCGTGAAGATGCCTAATTGATAATTGAGACGTATAACAATACAACAACATCTAAAATAGAAAATATTATTGTACTTTTTTTTTTTTTTTTTGTGGTGAATGCTTTTCTTGGTCCCCATAGAGTTAAATAAATTAGACCACACCCCCTTATGCCTAACAAAATTTATATTCACATATCACAACTATCTAGCAATAAATTGAAATTTATTATACAAATGTGACATAAAATAATTTGTATAGGTTATGGGGGTTGGCTTTGAGATGACATAAAATGATATTTAATATATTATTTATTAGTAATTTATATTATATAAGAATATAAATCTTTATCATACTGAAAATAAATAATTTACCAATTATATATTTATCCTATAAGATTTTATGTCATCTTCAATATCTTATCCTTTTCATCACATTAAATTTTAGTTGCAAGTAGTAATAGAAATTCTAATCTCAGAAAAAAAAAAAAAAAGAATAGGGAGGTTGCTGTAATTTTCTGAAATCGAAGGAAACAAATGAAAATATATTTTATTTATTTATTTTTAAATTTCATGACCAATTAACAAAAATAATAAATAAATAAAAATTAAAAAAAAAAAAAAGAAGAGAAATTAATGACTAATACTAGTAGAGGAGCAAAGTGGGTCAGAAACGCACGCTGTGTGCAGGCAATACCATGTGCCCACGTGCTTCATTAGAGAAAAAACTAGCGTAGTCTTCCCTATTATCAAGCAAATTGTTGTGGGAAAATATACTTAACGTAACCATAACATCTACAACAACTGAAGAAGAAGAAGATGGACAAGAAGTAGGATTAACAGAAAAACCACTTTCAGACAAAACCCAAACACCAGAAACTGAAACTGAAACAACAATGAAGGAAAGCAGTGATGGGTTTGTGAGAGCAGATCAGATTGATCTGAAAAGTTTAGATGAGCAGCTTGAAAGGCACCTCAACAGAGCATTGACTGTGGAAAAGCACAAAAGGAGGAATTCTGATGATAATATTTTGGTCACTGCTTCCATGACTACTGCTAAACCTTCTATTTCTATTAAGAAACAGAGACAGGAGTGGGAGATCGACCCCGCTAAGCTCATCATCATGAGTGTCATTGCTCGTGGCACCTTCGGCACTGTCCACCGTGGCGTCTACGACGGTCAGGATGTCGCCGGTTAGTTAACTGCTTCCCCTTTTAGTTCATAAATTTCCTTTCTTTATAATAATTTTTTTAGTGATTTTTTTAAATTTCAATTTGGGATCTTTTTCTAATTGATAATCAATAGTTATGTTTCTGGATTTTTCTGCTTGGATTTGGACACCCATTTTCTTTTTTTCTTCGTTTCCATCTCATAATTTGTGAATTAACTACCGATTTGAACAGATACCCTGCTTGTTTGCATTGGTGAAGATGGTTCTTTTTGTGAAATTATTATAATTATTTCTGTTTTTTTCCCTGTAAACAAGGTTAAAAAGTCTTTTACTCGGGTTTAATTTGGTTGGTCCAATATTAAATCAGGTGATCATTTTTAGAATCACTTTCATGGTTTCATGCCCTTTTGCAGTTCAATACGAAAGCTGATATAGCCTCATAACTTTTGCTATATTTTGCTTCTTTTATTATCAACAGTGTGATTCTTCTAGCAAAATTCTGGAATTTCATTACTATTGACTGTTAATGGAGTTTATGTGATTGGCCATGGTAATTGTAGTGTCATGAAATCCGTGACTCATGCACGAGCTTGGGGTGAATTTTGCTGGTTACAGCCTTAACTTGGATGGTGGTGTTGTATTTCTCTACTTTCATGTGACCCCAGCTGTTAGTTAAATATCATGTCAATAAAATAGTAGAGGACTGGTAGCTGGAAATTAAGATCCCAATTTTTTAATATCATAATAGCAATTATTATGATGATTATCAGTGTATCAATCCAACTAAGTTAGGATGTACGTTTTTTTTTTACTGTATTGGTGAGAGTGTGGATTCTGTATGTGTTTGTAAATAATATTTACTTTCTGATTACCTTACTGTTTGTATACATGAATTTAATTTCACTCAAGTTACTTTTTTGATCACTTCCTTAATTCTCAGTTAAGATGCTTGACTGGGGAGAAGAAGGTCACAGGACAGAAGCTGAGATTGCTGCATTAAGGTCTGCGTTTACCCAAGAAGTTGCAGTGTGGCATAAACTTGATCATCCTAATGTTACCAAGGTCAGTTTCTACTAATCTGATTTTTTTTTCTTGTTTTAGAGTTTGTATATACAATTGCAATTTGAATAGTGTTGGATTATCTGTAGCTACAAAAATGCTTGGAGAACTTGCATGTCCAGCTTTCATGGCAGAGTATGTAGAAAGTTAAAATTAAATCTATACATTTAATAAACATTTTTCTACTTTAAACTGCAGCTCCCCATTTAGTGGAGAGGAGTAAGAAGTTTGTTATGTCCTCTAGCTCAATCAAGCAGTGGATGGTCACTGTGGCAGTGTGTGTATTGTCTACACATAATCATTTCTCCTGTTATTGGTTGCAGTTTTCAGGGGGAGAAATGCAGCGTAGGTTTATATCCTGAAACCATTAACTGTGTAATTTGGGAGCAGTTATGGAAAATTCATTTAGGTTATCATCATTGTGGTTTTTTCCATGACTGTAGTTCATTTTAAGAAGATCACTAGCTGCTGGATTTTCTGTTTTCCTAAAATTAGAGCTTTCGAATTGGAGATATACTGAATCAGCTTGAAATCTGTATTTTCTGCATTTATTGAAACATGGTATAAACTGATGTTCTTTCCTGCATTCCATTTATTCTAAGAAGAATTCTCAATGTGTTGGAAGCCTGAATGCCTGCCAGAGGAGATACTCCTTTATCATTGTATATTTATTTCATTGAGTTTGAGAGTGCTCTTGTGCTGAATAGGTTTATTTTTTTGTTGCATTTGCTAATTGTTGCCAATTGATGGCAGCTATTTGCTTTCCAGCCCTCTTCTTTCCCCTTCAAGATAAAAGAGAAAAAAATGTTCTCATTCTTTTTTTTTTTTTGTTTTTAACTCTTAACTACCTTGTCTCCATTTAAATGAGTTTTGATGCATCTGATCTTGGAATGATTTGATATTTCACTAACATCAAGTTCTACCTTCTTGCTTCTGTGGACATTGCTTTTGAACTTTGTAACAGCTCGTCAAATCTTAAAGATTGTAGGACATTTCTTTGCAAAAGGAGTAACATCTCCATACATGTACCCTTAGCTTCTTTTAATTACTAATCCACTTTCAACCTCTCATCATCTCTTCAATACGGTCTCTTCATAATTAGAAATTTATTGATATTACAAAATATATGGCTTCTATGGTGACAGCAACATTTTAAGAAGTATCCCACTCTCTGAGTTTCTTGACTTTGGCGATCAACTGGAGCAAAGTTGTTTAAATGGTGGGGCTCATAGACTATGCTGGTGGAGTGGTAATAATAGCTTTCATTTTGTTTGGGCATCATACAGCTCATTCAGAGGTCCTCAAAATATTTGGAAGGCCTTTTGGATGTATTCATGAGGCTTTGTGATTGTTATTGTGACACATTTTCCCAAGATTATTTATGCTTGCTACTGTTGCTGTCTTGGATGCAAAAGTCAGGTTTGGTAGCCCTGTACTATTTCTGATTTTCATTTAATTGATTCCAGTTTATTGGAGCGATGATGGGCACATCAGAGCTACATATACAAACTGAAAACGGTCAAATTGCCATGCCAAGTAACATCTGTTGTGTTGTTGTGGAATATCTTCCTGGTGGTGCTCTGAAGACTTATCTCATTAAAAACAGGAGAAGGAAATTAGCTTTCAAAGTGGTTGCCCAGCTAGCACTTGATCTTGCCAGAGGGTAACCTATATCTACCCCATTTCTGTTTGTAATTTGTTTACTTTAGGCTACTGTATTTTGGCAATATAAGTTGGCATGTGACTTGAAATCTCATTCAGCTAAGCAATTAAGAAGTCAAACTACTATATTTTGTAGGTTGAGTTATCTTCATTCGCAGAAGATTGTACACAGAGATGTGAAAACAGAGAACATGCTGTTGGACAAGACTCGCACTGTAAAAATTGCTGATTTTGGAGTTGCTCGTGTTGAAGCTTCAAATCCTAATGACATGACTGGGGAGACAGGGACACTTGGTTACATGGCTCCTGAGGTATAGCATATATTTTTATTTCTTTTCTACTTTAATCATGTTTATATATTTGTAGTGACTTTACAATAAGTTTTTAATAGAAAAATATTTTGGGGCTGTTTGCTTGTCTTTTTGTGTTTCATGCATAATGGAATATAAAGTCTAGAAGATGGATCATTACATATGCGGTCATTTACTATGAAGTTGTTATGCCCCTCATATATTGTCACCCTGTTAATTTCTATTTATTTGATGGAATGATTGAAGTGTTGGGTTTGGAATGCCTCTGTAAGTGGGATTTTTCTTTGTAGGAAATGTGAAGGTCATCTTTTATGTTTTAGCTATTAAGGAAAGAAGAAATAGTGATTCAAATGAATGATCAATGACTTATCAAATGGGTGGATTTCAGGTTCTCAATGGCAACCCGTATAATAGGAAATGTGACGTGTACAGTTTTGGCATCTGTTTGTGGGAGATATATTGCTGTGACATGCCATATCCTGACCTTAGTTTCGCAGAAGTCACCTCAGCCGTGGTTCGCCAGGTATGGCATCTGCTTCTATCCCAAACGTTTTCTTTTCTTTGTGCAAAAAAAATCGATACATGAAAATGTGATTCGTTGCTTAGTTTTTATTTATATTCATCTGGAAACAGAATCTGAGACCGGAGATACCAAGATGCTGCCCAAGTTCTCTGGCAAACGTGATGAAACAATGCTGGGATGCTAACCCAGACAAGCGGCCTGAGATGGATGAAGTAGTTTCTATGTTGGAGGCCATTGACATATCAAAGGGTGGAGGTATGATTCCCGATGATCAGCCGCAAGGTTGTCTCTGCTTCCGAAGGTACCGAGGGCCATGAATTGTTGTCACTGTCCGTTGAAGCAGATGAATGAACACTTGAGGTATAATTTTGGCTAAGAGAGAAGAATTTTACAAATAGAAAGCCGAAAGGATAGGAGAGTGGTTGGTACAAAAGCCTGAGGAACTGTGCTGTGCTGTATATGCCATGCTATTTCTCAGTTAGTTGAAGTTGAATGATGTAAAGCTTTTCTTTTGTTGCTCTATTATTAAATATTTTTTTTGGGGTTGCAGAGTTGTGTAATATTCATTTGACTTGCCCCTCTTTTCTGTAAGATAAAATATCACCCTTTCATATGCAATTATTATTATTTTATTATTATTATTGCGGTGATTTTAGATTATCTTGTACCTTGTTGCAAAGCATTTTAGAATATTTCCCAATTCTTGTTGTGTATGTAAAGGAATGGAAAAGAAAAGAAAAGAAAGGAAAAGAAATGATAGTGTATAAAATATGTTAATTAAAATAGAGAACAATGTATACATATGGGTTATGGTTTGAATTAGCCGAATTAATCGAGAATTGGTATCACCAATAAATGGTAAATTCAAGAACCGAAACATTTGACTCCTCCACTCTCCACAAGCACGAGCATGCGTTATCCATTCAAAGAATGATGAAGCTGCTTATTTATACATTGGTGAGTTGGACCTCTGATTTGCTTGCTTTATTGACATTATTATCATCATCATTATTATCCCAATCCGTCGTCTTGTAAAACACCCCGTATAATACCACCTGCAACAGGCCCGATAGCGCCCCCAACATATTTGGAATCTACAAAATTAAAAACACACAATAAGAATTTAATTAATTAATGTTTCTATTATTATTATTTTCTTGTGTGTGTGTGTGAAAAGGGGTATGTACCAGGACGTATGGGTCAAAATGAAGCAATGCATAAACGACCCAAATGCTGCCATTGGCTAAGTTAGCAAGTGCCAGTGGGAATGGCATGTACTTGACGCTCTTTGTCTGGATCACCATTTTCTGCATTAATTAATAATAATAATTCTGATTAGCAAAAGCAGCCATTAATGTTAATGAAGTAATTAAATTAGATTAAATTAATATGATTGATGTAGATGCACAGACTAATTACCATGACTGTTAATGGTGCAAAATACATGATTATGTTGAAGACGATGCACACTATCCCAACAAGCATCGACCTGTCCTTGGTGGTATGGAAGAAATACAAGGTCACGAATACCATCACCGCCACGAATATCGCTTCAAGTATCAGAGCAATCACCAGGTTACGCTGAATCATAATGTGAATTATTATATTATATACGTGTAATTAAGGATCTCTATAATAAAAATAACGTAGATATACGTACGCGCTTTCCCCAGGTAGAAAACACCAAGAAGATGGTGACGTAGACTAACTCTATAAAGAAGCCAGCTCCGTTGATGGTGACGACCAAAGTGCTGTCTGGATGAACAAACGGGATACCGTAGAACACCCACATCGCGCAATTCATAACAGTGGCTGCATAGGGATCAGGCTTGAAACTTCCCACTGATTTTTGCTTCACTATTTGCATCATTGTTGGACTGCATTCATTCTTTTCTTAATTATCATTAATTTCACACAAATTCCTAAGCAAGCATTAATTAGCATTATCCAATCAATAAATGTAGGGAAAATTAGAGAGGAACTTTACATGGGAGAGAGAAATAACCCAAGAGAGATGACATTTCCTGCATGCGAAGAAACCAGCACAGCAATTCATTATAAGATGTACGAGGTAGCAAATATACATATTCAATAAGTGCATCCATGCATGCATGCCCGAAACCAATTTCAAAACTATGTATGTAGGGTTTGCAGAACTAACCGATAATGCCAACAATGGTTCTAATGGTGCCGGTTTCAAGCATCTTTTTTGATTTTAATTGAAAAGAATAATAATGATGAAGTAGATACTAGAAAAAGAGCGAAGCAGTGAAGTGATTTGAAAGGATTCTGAGAGAGATATATATAACTCTATTCGATAGAATAACTCTCTCTCTTTGTCCACCAAATCAATTATTGGGGAACACCAAAATGTTCAATCTGTAAGATTATGTAAAAACTTGGCTATAAATCATTGACTGTAGTCTGTCATAAATAACAAGAAATGCCGGCAAATGCCGAATTTAGCAAGGTTGTGTCATTCTTTCTATTAGATTTAGAGGGCATGCATGAATGTCATCCACTGAAAATTATTGTGTCAATAATTCCTGGTTGTAATTGAACATCAAAATAGGATATAATACCAAAGAAAAAGGACGTCCATGCACCTCAGATTATTAACCCACCATATTTAGGAATTCAATCACTTTGATCCATTTGTTCTCATCTTTTCAAACGGGATTAAATAATATCTTCTTCTTCTTCTTATTATTAATTTGTACTATTGGAACCTTAAGTCAAGTGTTCGGAAGTTCGGATAAAATAAAAAATGTGGCATGTTGATTTTGCAGTTGGTACATATCAAGGTTGTGCAGCTTGGTTCTTGTGGTGTCGCCCCATGCCACCAGGGTTCGCAGCATGGCCCAATTAGAAAGTATATATTTTGACAAAACTACAATAGTAAATTAGTAATTATATAAATTCCTTATAAAAATCTAATTAATATATTGGTAATTACTTGGAAATGTTATAACGATAATTATATAAATTTGTGATAGAACTACAGATTAATATGTTAGTAAGTAAAAAAAAAAAAAAAACTTCATTAGCTTTGAAGAAGGCCGCCAAAATTAATGCACAGTCAAGAGAGTAGACTTCAAAGAATTCACTTGCTCAGTTATCGTAATGACTTTATACATGTTGATAATCAAACTTGAAGAGATAGTCAGAGAGTACACTTCAAACAAATCCTCTAGGTCAGTGATCATAATGCCTTTATCTATTCATGTTGACGACCAAACTTGAAGAAATAATCGCCGAATCGTAGCATCTGTGCAAGGGAAATGGATTTATGAGGTTATTTTCTACCCTCTTCCGCTCTCTTTTTGCGTATCTCATTAACTGCATTAAAGATGCCAAGTGTAGGTTGGTTGCAAACAAAGCACTTCTTGTTCTTCGTGTGATGCTGGGGATAAAAAAATGTACATCAAGTTAGATTATGTTAAAATGACAGAAGGTATATTAACTTGGTAACAGTACAGACACGACCCAAAATCATAAGGTTGAAATGAATGACCTAAAATAAGCATGAACAATCACAGAATAGAAGATACATGCAGAATTATTTCAGGGATTCAATAGTATTTACATTTCTAAAATAAACAAGCACACCAAGAATTCTAGTTTCTTTAACTTGTGTAACCATTCTACTTATCAGAATGCAAATTTAAAGGAACATGTGAGTGAGCAGTTTTGTGTCGGAAGTGGAAGTGATAAAGGGCATTTTAAATAAAATTTAGACATTTTTAAATTTCAGAAACCAAATCGCTGCATTTGTTTGTGTTGTCTAAGTGTAATATTAATGCATGAGCCCGCCATTCCCATATATCCTCCCCAAATCATTGACCTTCCCAGACTCGCATAGATAGAGTTCATAATTGTAGTTTTATTATTTTTATCAGTGGTTTTGTTACTTTTGTAAATCATATGTTAAAAACTTATCATGGAGCCAAATCACCAGCTACAATGATGGCATCAAGCCGTTAACTAGACAGTGAGACTTGAGAAAGAAAAGTCCTATAACGCAGGAAGAGCATAAGAAAGTTTAAACCGTGTGCGTGCCTAGTAACCTATATCAAAGACAGAAGTTTAATCTTCATATAGAAAACCCTTTACATAAAATAAACAAGAGACATTTCACCAAAGATAATGTAATCAACGATTGCAAGAATGAATGTCAAGTAAAACAAAACCAATAGACTTGACCATTCTGAGTATGATATTATACCTTTAAAGCACAATGCTCGTAGAAATAGTGCTTGCATTTGGTCACAACAGGATCCACAAAAGGCTTTCTACAAATAAAACAAGCAAAGGGCAATGCATCATCTTCGTCACTCTGGTCTACTACACCCTCTTCTTCTGCATCGCCCCCTCCCAAAGCCAAATTTCTCTTCCTCCCACTCTTTTTCCAACTGCCACCCAGACTTGTAATCCCCTCGATCATGTATAAATTTACATGAATCTCCATACCTACATTGACCAGTCTCTTTATAATTTTTACATATGTCAGGCTGAAATTCAAACCTTGCAGTTACCGTTATATGAGCTGAAGCCCTAAGAGCCCATGTGCACCACCAGCTTTCTCACTTGAAACTGTTTGCTCTCTTCGGAACCCGGCTTTACGATCAACATAACCATGGATTCCTTTATACAACTTCTCATCAGCAGAGCAGAGCTTTTCCCCGTCGAAGCCTCCTCTGATCGCCTATGGACTCTCTCACGAAGAGCACGAGAGTCTCTTGTGAACTCAGTCTCGGTTTCTAGAGTTGCCGTTGCTTTGCTGTCGGGTTGAACTTGAATTTCCTTCGAAAACTCATACTGAAAAATTGGCTTGTCGGTATTTTTAGAATTCTTAAACTTTTATTAACGTGAAATTCACAAAATTAACATAAAATTCACAAATAATTAAATAATTATTACGTACATAAGAGGTTTAGCATTTTATATATATATATATATATATATATATATAGATAGAAAGAGAGAGAGATAATTTTACCTACCATATAAGCACAATAATAAATAATAAAGATAAATATAAATAACACATAGATTTAAGTAAAAAAAATTAAATTAATTGAGACAAAAAATTACAAGTAAAATAAAAGAATTTATTATGAAAAATAAAATTATAACTTCTCTCTAAATACAAGGAGAGTATAATTATAGAACTCTCTATTAAGTATTAAAAATACACTCAAATAGAATATTTTAATTTTTTTTTTTTATAGAAATTGAGAAGGGATTGAGAAAATTTAGAAGAGATGAACAAATAGAATAAAAACGCCTTCTATTTATACGCAATTCATGATCAATCAATATAGACCAATACATGTAAAAGCTCCTTAAATTATCAAGTCGATAACTTTGAAAATTAATTTTCAAAGTCAAGACGTTAACTTTGAAAATGCCCACCTAGAGACTTGATTGAGAATCAATCACGTCTCCACATCAACCTTTCTACCTTACTATTCTATGCCGCTTATGTTTCTATTAGGCCACAATAGAATCGACACCATTCATACTTGTTAGTATTGATTGGTTTAGTCAAAACATATGTTAGGTTATCTTTAGTGTATATTTTTTTGCATGTCTGCACTTCCATTCTCTACCACTTTTCGAATAAAATGGTATTGAACACCTATATATTTTGTTCTGTAATAAAATGCTGAATTTCTTGTAATGTATATGGCATTATAACCATCACAAAATAAATACATTTTTTCTTATTTGTGCCAGAGTTTCTCTATGAGCCTTCTAACCCAGATTGCTTCCTCGTATACTTTTGTAGCTGTCATTTATTCTGCTTCTATTGTAGATAATACTACCACACTTTACAATTTTGAAACTCAGCTCACAACTCCTCTTACAAGTATAAACACATAGCCAATAGTGAATTTTCTTTTATCAAGGTCACCTGTATAATCCGAGTTTATGTAACCTCGACAATACAATCTGATCCTCTATAGCATAAAGTAACATCTGAGGTCTCCTTGACATATCTTAGGATCCTTTTTACAACAATCTAATGCTTTCTACTAAGATTCGTCATAAATCGACTGATTGCTTCTATAACTTGTGTAATATTCAGTCTTATACATATCATAGATAACATTAAGTTTCCCACTTTTAATGTATACAGTACTTGAAATATTTCTATCATCTCTGTTTCATTGTTAGAACACATTACTGAGGATAATTTGTAATTCACAACAAGAGAGGTAGAAATTAACTTACAATCTTGTATGTTGAAGCGTCACAAAATTTTCTTCAAATAATTTTTTTAGGAAAGCTAAATCTTCCTGTCTTTTCTATCTCGGTGAGTCTACATCCCTAGAATTTTGTTTGTTGGTCCCAAATCGTTCATATCAAATTCTTTAGCTAATTGTGCCTTTAATTATTAAACTCGATCTTTGTTGGGGTCTATTACCAATATGGCGTCCACATACAATAGTAAAAAGATATAATCATTATTATCAAACCTCTTGAAATAAGAACAATGGTCGAAATTCAGTTTGTTGGATTCAAGGTTAATAATGAAGGAATCAAATCTCATATACCAACACTTCGACGTCTACTTGAGACCATACAGAGATTTGGTTAACCTGTAAACCAAGTTCTCTTTATCATTTTCTTCCAGACTTTCTGGCTAGAGCATATAAATTTCATCATCAATTTTTCCATGAAGAAATACAGTTTTTATATCTAGCTGGTTTAAATGTAAGTCAAACATAGCACACATAGTCAAGACTACTTTGATTGTAGTAAATCGTACAATAGTTAAAAATATCTCATTAAAATCAACGCTTGCTTTCTTAGCATACCTTTTAACCACTAATCTTGTACGATATTACTCCACCTGATCATAACTATTCCACTTGATCTTGTAGACCTATTTGTTTTCAGTGGCCTTTCTTTTGTGTGACAGTGGCACAAGATCCCAAGTCTTATTCTTACGAAGAGCTTTAATTTCTTCTTATATTGCTGCTATCCATAGATGTGCATCCAAGCTACTCGTTGCTTTCTGGAAAGTTGATGACTCTTCATCCTCTGTTAAAAGACAATATGTAACATTATTCTTCATAATGTATTATGATTGTCAAGATGATATTTTTTTTTCATGAGTTGATCATCGAACTTCTGAAATTTTAGACTCAATTGATTCTTCTTTGTGCTCTGGTATTACTTTAGAAAAATCTTCATATTTTGATTTTCCTTCCACCTGAACCATAGTAGTCTCTAGTTTCTCCTCTTCAATGATATTACCATTCTTCTTTTATAGTTTATCTTCTACAAAAATAACATCTCTTTTGATGATAAGGTTGTGGGCAGTGAGGTCCCACAAAATACCCCTTCACTTTATCAACATACCCCAAGAATATGTATTTTCTGGATTTTGGATCCAATTTCATTGTTTCTTGGGAATTATAAATCACATACACAAAACTTTCAAATTTATAGAAGTTAGAGTAGTTAGCTGATTTGCCAATCCAAATCTCCATCAGTGTCTTCAATTCAATTGCCGTAGATAGTGATCGATTAAATAGATAATAGATGATATTAATAGCTTCAGCCCAATAAGACTTGAGTAAATTTGTTGATCTCAACATTGCCCTTGTCATTTCCAACAAGCTTATGTTCATTTGCTCTACCATGCCATTTTACTGTGGAATGTATACCGTAGTGAACTATATTTTGATTCTTTCTTATTGACAAAATGCATCAAATACATTATTGACGAATTCTCTTTCATTATCCATTCGAGACAATTGATTTTTTTTTTCCAGATTTAAGTTCCACCTGCACTTTAAAGACGTTGAAGACTTCAAACATATCCCCCTTCTTCTTGATTTGATATACCTAACATCCCCCAGAATAGTCATCAATGAATGACACAAAGTACTTTACTCCTCTTATGGATTTAACCGGTGCTTGCCAAACATACGAATGAATTAACTTTAGAATATATTTGCTTCTAGAACTAAATGTGCTAAACCTTAATCTATATTGCTTACTAATAACATATTGTTCACAAAATGGTAAAGACGTCATTTTGAGTCTAGGAAGTAATTTCTGTTATGAGAGAATCTTCAAACCTCTTTCTGACATACGTCTGATCTTTCAATGCCATATCATTGTTGATTCTTCTTCGTAATTTGTAGATGAGACTAGGGGTGTTCAAAGGTTCCGGGTTAACCCAAAACCTTATGGAACAAAATCGGGCAATTCGGTTCCTGAACCGGAATCGATTTATTTAAGTTCGGTTCTGGTACTAGAGATAGAAAACTGATTTATTTTGGTTCAGTTCCGATTCTTTATCTTATGGAACTGAACTGAACTGATAAACCAAATTATTTTACCTGACCTGCCTGACCCAAATTCGACTCGACCCAGCTTAAAAAAATAAAACAAAGAAAACTTAATTTTTCTGTCTACACTTCCACTTCCAGTCTCCTCTCTTTTCTCTTACTCTTAACACATAGCAGCTGCCGATTTCTTTCCTTCCATCCACCACAACACAGTAGCTGCTTCTCATAATCGGTGGTCTATTTGTTTTCGTTAGATTACCGGAATCGATTCATCTTAGGTAACTAATTTTTCTTTTTTTTATTTTTTCTTTTATTTTCTTTTTCTAGTTTCCTTGGCTTTTCCTTTTTCTCGATTTTTCTGGCGTTCTCGTCATCTCGTTTTTCCGGTGATAAGGCATAAGGCTAGGTGTTCTCGATTTCTCGTAATCGGTGGTCTATTCATTTTTTTAAAAAAATTTATACTTTGAGTTTTTTCTTTCTTCCACTTTTTTCCCTTGGAATCATTTATAAGGCATGGGGCTAGGTGTTCTTGTTGTCTTGCTTTTTTCTTCTATCTCTTGTTTCCTTTTTTTTCCTAGATTTCCTATAAATTGAGGATTTTAGACGAGAAAGAGATTGGGGTCAAATTTAGTTTGTAAAGTTGTTTATTTGCTATAAGTGCAAGGTTTTACTTTGGACTTAATTTTAGAACTAGATGCTTCAATTTGATTTTGAGCTCTTCTGAAATATGAACTAATTTGTTAACCAACTTCTGAATTATAGTGAATTTCATGAAATTGTTTACATTTAATTAGGACCAAAAAAATTCTCAAATTCTATTTTTCAAGCATTACCAACACCGACAGACTCCATTTTGTTCATCTATGCAGTGCGATCACCTAACTTGTAGATACTTGGTTTTGGCTTCTAACATGTGTGATTTACTTACGAGACGTACAAGGTTATACAAGCCTACAATAAGGCAATCTTTTCATGTTCCCACAATTTACATTCTGTTATATATAGCTATTAGATTGAGTGTTAATTTTTGGTTAATGGTTTCCATAGTTGTGGATTTTAATTGGTGTCTGACTTTACAGAAAATCGTGTGAACTGATTGGATTGCTTGTATTAAATTGAGTTTTGATTCTATTTCAGGTTGGTATAATTATGTACCTTCTTGCAATGGTTGCTCGTTAGAGAAAGGAAATAATAAAGGAATTCTTCCATTACATGCATCTGGCTTAATCTCAATTATGGGATCAATACTCTGCTTATGAGTACTAGGCTAAGATTAAGGTATTTATTAAATCTTGCAAATGCTCTTTTTACTTCTCTTTCAATAATCTTGAATCAAAATAAGTGATCTTGTATAGTTTGGAATGTTTTAAAAGTTTGGTTCTAAATTTGATTCACAAAATTTATTGGCAAGTTCTCTTGCAATTTCTTTTTCTAGCGTATAGAAATATTTAAAAGTAAATAAACAGTTAAATATGCCGATGATTGGGACTTACTTAATTGCTTTAATTTTCTTTTTTGTTTCTTTTATTTTCTTTCTCTGGTTTTTCTGACTTTTTCTTGATAAATAGGTACCCTATTTTCGGATCGAAACTGAACCAGAACCGAAACTTATTTTGAACACCCCTAGATGAGATTGATGTCTCTACTTCCTGCAATGTTTCTTCTTGCAACATGTAAAAGTTTGCAGCTACCTTTTTCGTCTTTATTACTACAAATGCTCCTTTTACAATCTTCATGGTCACATTATGGATTTGAGTTTTACACCAATCTTATCAAATTGTCCTAAAATTAATAAATTTTTCTTAAAGTCCTTCACTTGTCATACCTTCTAAATGATGCGGGTCGTGCCATCATACATATTTAATTTAACAATCCCAATACTGACAATTCCAATATCGATAATCTCTAAGGCATGATCATCTCTCATGAATACAGATCCTCTTGAGACAAATTTGTATTGATGGAACCATTCTCTCGAAAAAGTTATGTGTTATATCGCTGCTAAACCCACGAGTCATATTTCAGCAAATTTCTTTCTAACTTTAGTGATTATTGTCACCTCGCTATACAATATTTCACTATTTCCTAAGGTACTTGTCATATTTTCTTAATAACTTTATCTATATTCTTCTTATTTTTTTAACATTCATTTTCACGTGCCTGACCTTACCACAACTGTAGTAATTAACTTTTTTCTTATCTCTTGATTTTGATCTATCATAATTTTGACTCACAATAGAGCCACCTTATGTTGATATCCCTCTCATTATCGATAGAGCTCCCACTTAATGCGAACTCACCAACTTGTCTTCCTTATTTTTAAACTTATTTTCTTCTTCTAATATAGCCACTGCTATATCGTTGAAAACTTGGTTATCGGAGCAGGTGCATTGACTGTCAAGTTGATAATGAGTTAATTATACAAGTCTAGTAGACTTTGAAGTAAAAGTTTCACCCATTCATTTTTCTCTATTTTATGACCCACGATGTGAGTTGCGAAAATATAGTTTTTAGAGTGTTGATGTGCTTCATCCTTGTTATTGATTGTGACGTCCAAAGAGTATAGAGCATTCTCTTGAGAAAAATCTTATTGTGAAATGACTTTACCTCATATAAATTTGTAAGAGCATCCCATATCTCATTTGTCATCTTTTTCTCTTCAATACTCGATAATACCTCATCAGCTAATTCTAAGTAGAGATCAATTATTGCATCCTCATTCATTTCATTCTACTTGTTTTTATCAGTGATATTTACTAGTCTATCTTCAATAGCTACTAAACACTTATCTTTTGTTAAGATTACCTTCATTTTCATCTCCATAATGAGAAATTGTTCCTATTGAATTTCTGAATTTCAAACTTTACTGTCATAGTCTTGATCTTACTTGAACTCACTCCCACTATTTTACTATGAATAGTACCGTATATGTAAATAGTACCGAAACCTTTAATAGTAGTAAGTGTACTATATATGCAAAAATACACTAGAAAAATTTTCAGAAAAGACTAAAGAGATCACAATGGTCTCACTTAAGACCCAAACTCTTTAGGTAATTTAAAGCCATTTTGATAGAATTTTTCTTGATATGTATGACACCATACAAATATGTTACTTACACCATTATACTAGACTCTCACTATTTTCACATATATGTGAATAGTATTACATACTTAGATAGTACCTCCATGAATGAGTTGTGACAACCTGTAACTCTGATACCACTGTTAGAATGTTTGAGAATTTTTATCTACAACTTAAAATGAAATTCACAAATAATTATTATGTAAATATGAGACTTAGTCTTCTATATATGTGTGTGTGTAGTTTTATCTACCATATAAGCACAACAATAAATAACGAAGATGAAGACAAATAACATATAAATTTAATTGAAAAAAAATCTCAAATTAATTAGAATAAAAATTATAGGCGAAGTAAAAAAATTCACTATAAAAGTGAAATTACAACTTTTCTCTAAATATAAGGAGAGTACAATTATAGAACCCTCTCTCAAGTATTAAAAATATACTCAAATAAAATATTTTGATATTTTTCTTTGAGAGAAATTGTGAAGTTAATGAATTAAGAAAATTTAGGAGGGACGAGCAAATGGAAGAAAAATTTCTTCTATTTATAAACAATCCATAACTAATTAATATTAGTTAATATATGTGAAAAATTCTTCAACTATCAAGTCGGCAACTTTGAAAATCAATTTTTAAAGTTAAGTCGCTAACTTTAAAAATGTTCATCTATATGCAACAGGTCTCAACGAACATAGAGCTCTTGGAGGATCCAGTTGAAAATTATAGCTTACTGTCATAATTTTCTTAGGTTCTGTAACACCAAGCTTTCATTAGAATCTTCGTCTTCATCTTCATTGATAGTTCTTTTACTGATGTTTTTATTCTTTGTTGGCCTTCTACAGAAAATTGCTGACTTAAAATACAGAAAAGATAGGATTATCATCGACATTACAACAGCTAACAGAATCAAATGATGAAAATATGAATAAAAACATTCGCAAAAAGCCTATTGAGTAAAGCCCGGCGGTCAAATTCAACGTAACGCTAAGTTGATTTGTTTTGGCCCAGCCCGACCTACAAGTCCGTATGAGTTAAATTTATTCGAGCTGGTTCAGACCGGCCTGCATGTTGCATGACTTGCAACCTGGTCTAATTATTTCAAGAAAAACTATCAACAAAACCGGCGAAACTCTCTTTGTTCTCGATTCCCACAACCCTGGGAAATTTCAGACAGGTAACTTTGAAGCAATATAATCCTATGCAGTAATCTTGAAGCAATCTTTGACCAATAATTTTATAACGCATTGAGAATGATGATTTTTGTTACTTAAAGCAACATCTTATAATGGTTTAAAGGGAACAGCACAATGATTGGTAACCTTTCTCTAAATCATCTAAGATTTATGCCCTATCCCATCAACAAAACAAAAGTAAAAATTACATCTGAACTGCTCATCAGTTGTAGGAAGTTGGAAAAGAAAAGCTAGGCTAACAAATCTTTATCACTCATGATGTGCAAGTTTAACGATCAAGAATGAAAGAACATGGCCCTAACTACAGTTCAACCCAAATGATATAAACGTCGGGCCAATTTCGAAAAAAGAACTTAAAATTTTGTTAAATCAATATGTTTTGTAAGAGTATATTTTAATTAACTCCTATTCAGCATATCATGTTACTATTTATAAATACATACACATATTTATAATTAATATAACAACAAAAATATGTTTAAAAAAAGTCAAACCTACAACTAATGAGAGTAATTCTTGTACAAATTAGTATTAAAAAATAATTGACCCGTGAATATAAATTATACTAATAAAATCATATTATTGAGGCCGCCTTGTAAGACCATTTATGAATATGACAAAAATTTTAAAAGCTTCTTTCACTTTCTCTATGATCGAATAACAATTTAACCGGAGAAAACGTTTATAATTGTTTTTAGCAATTACATGCCCCACTGCATTCAAGGGTCAAGGTGTAAATTACTCTTTTTTTTTTTCTTTCATTTCATGAACAAAATATTGTATTTATTGGTCAGTTATAGCTCTAGATGCACTATGACCTTAAGTAAGATAACAAGGAACATGCCACCTTCAATTTATGAGCACCGAATACCCACCAAACCTCTCAACTCTCATACAACACATGTAAGAATTATTCTTTCCTCAAACATTGTTTCTGTTTCAGCCATTTTATGCACCCTGTAAAACCAGTTATATTTTTGTGTTCTTTCGATAGATTCAATGATTCGGATGCATGACTTGTAAGCTTCACAAGTGTTCAAAGCTTTTGCGATTATGTTCTGGATAAGAACAACAATAGAAGAACAGTATGAGATTTGGACAAATTAGTGAACATTGCCATGGTTGAAAAGAGAGCAGGAAAGTTTTACTGTAAGCAAAACTCGTTCTGGGTGCTGTAGGATTTAGGATGGTAACGGAGATTTTAATCTCAGTGACACTACTGTTTGTGGGAATTGCAGCTTTGGCAGTAATTCATGTTTTTATTGCTGGGAGGGCATTCAGAAGAGGGTATGAACATAATGGTTTGGCTCAAGGCAACAGCAGTGGAATCAAAGTGATTTCCAACGATGACTTGAAGGAACTTCCTAGCTTTGAATATAAGGCAGCAGCAGATATAGGGAGCAGCCCTGTGGATTGTGTTGTTTGCTTGGAAAACTTCAGGGTGGGAGATAAATGCAGGTTATTGCCAAACTGCAAGCACAGTTTTCATGCTCAATGCATAGACTCGTGGTTGCTAAAGACACCCATTTGTCCAATCTGTCGGACTAGGGTTAGTCCTCCGAAGATTGGCTTGGTTTTAAAAGGCGAAAGTAGTGTATCTGGAGAAGTTGGAATTGATTTGACATAGGGCGAAGCAGTTATCTTTTATACTGCAGTGGATCCAGTTTATCAGATATCAGCTTGGAAGAGGCCTTGTTGTTTGCACTTAGATGGTGACAGCTACTTGAGCCTTGAAAAATATCTAAAGTTTTTTGTTCCGCCTGAGGGTAAGAGAATCAATACTTTTTTTTTTACTCCTTGAGAGACTTTGGTCAGTTTTGTTTTTTTTGTCCCTCCTTAAAATTTCCTAGCATCTTGAAAGGATTATTTTGTTCGTTAATTATTGGAATTTTGGAGTCTGGCCTCACAAATCAGCATAAGATTCATCGTCATTTGAAGATAAAATTTATTAGGATCCACTAATTCATGAGATTCATCAATCTTATGAATTAAGATTCAGAGCCTTCGGAAGGATAAAAAAATATAAATAAAACCCTAAAGAGGAGGACAAGTCACGATTTGTATTGGAGGCATGGCAGGGATGCAGTTCTTGCCGTGACCATTTTCTTTGTCTAACAACTGCAGCCGGTAGCAATTCCGAAATGACCTTGGAGTTAACTACACTACTTATAAGAATACAAGTTAGTTCAAATCCAACTTTTAGTGTGCTCTCCTTCCTCTTCTATCAGCCAGACAAACGGATGTGAAAATCAACTGGCCACACCTAAAATGGAGATTTATGAACGAAGACAACAAATACACCACTTAAAACTTAGTTGTCTTACTTCTTCCCTACAATTTTTTCAAGTCCAATTGCTTCACTTGTGCCTCTGAGCAGCCCAATTCTTCAGACTACTCAGAGCACCATCTAAAAAATTGACACAGCCATCATAGAATTCACAGGTACACACAATCACACATACAAAATCAAAGTGAATTAAAGTTGAAGCCCTCTTCAACAAGTATTGAACACTAAAAAGTTTAGGACAGCTCTAGTTCACAAAATCATATCTGGGTTCTGCACTTACAATTGCAGTGAGCTACTAAGCATAGAGAGAAATAGTTCATACATCCTTTCGCATACAAAATATCCAAAACTTGCCATCTTGAATTCAAATGACTACAAAATAGAGCAGGGGAGAATGAAATGCAACAATGACAAGTCAGCTCAGTTCTTCTCGGCATTGTTCTCCAGTTCCCTCCTCAGCTGCAGAGAGAAATCATCATTGACATCGTCGTCATCCCAATCATCTTCCCACTGCTGTGTTACTTCAGTCCCTTCCTCCTTATCCTCCCACTCTGTCATATGGAAAAATAATTAAGACTATAAGCACCACTGAAATTCCAATCATTACATTAAACAGACAACAAAAAGTGGCAACGAGATATTCAATTGACTCAATTAACAAGTGAAAAAATAAAATTAAAAATCAGCAATGAATATGGAAGTTGTACTACGAAACAAGCAACAAGCAATTAAAGTGCCATCAGAACAACAAACACAAAACAAAACCCCAAATCCTGCCATTGGAAGAAATTGTATAAACCACTAACTTTTACATTCTGACCATGAAAATTTAAAATGTCTGTAATTATATAAGCTCCAGATCATCATAGATAGAAATCAACATCTCTGAAATTTGAAAAGTAAATATCATCAAGCATCTCACAATTACAACCACAAAATAACACCAACATTCAACAATTTCGGTTAAAACCCAACCGCAATTTTACGTATTTGGTAAAACATATATTCTAACTGAGGCTACAATTAGAACCAAATAAAAAGTATACCCATTTACATGATTAATTAAAATGTTTGCCAGTATAGAGCAAAGCAATTGGGATAATTATTTTATCTTCAAATACACATGTGAACCCTAATAATAAAAGAAAGTTAAGATCGACCAAGAAATCGTCATAAAAAAAATAGTATAATGAATCGAACCTTCGTTAATTTCAAACTCCTCAAACTCGTCGTCATCTTCAAACAGGTCGATTTTCGCATCTTCGGTCACTGTCTTCGGTTCGGTAGCCATAATTATGCTCACAACAGAGACCTGCAGTTATAAATGACCAAAAGTTATATTGTAATAAGTAAATATAGGATGCTTGATGACGAATAATAGCTGATAACATACCGACTTACGTAGTGATTTTCACAGCTAGGGTTTAGTTGGACGATCCGAAAACGTTCTAGTTCTGACGGGAATTAGGTTTAGGGAAAATTCCTAAAATAACCCCTTCTGTTTACAAATATGATCAACCTAATTCAGTTTTATCAATTGATCCAATTTTAAGTCATTTAGACGATTTTACCCTCATATCCAAAAACGTGCTACAGTTACTTCGTTACAGTGTACGCGCTACAGTATTCACTCTATAAACCTTAAATCCTAAATTCTCAAACTCTAAAACTGCAGTATACCCTATTTTGTACATTTTAAATTTTTTTATTTTTAATTTTTAATTTTTTAAATTTACAGAATAAATAATAATTCACAAAATTAAATTTATTTACTATAAATTGAAAAAAAATATTTTCATAAAAAAATTATTATTTTTTTTTATAATTTTATAAGTTAAAAAATTTTTAAAAATAAAATAAAAATTAATTTTATCACTTATTACTTATTATTTATATTTTAAAAAATA
>JAXCLQ010000011.1:3011286-3022657 GCA_035584115.1 Cedrela odorata | reverse complement strand
ATTCTGTAAATTTAAAAAATAAAAAATTAAAATTAAAAAAATTAAAATGTACAAAATAGGGGATACTGTAGTTTTAGGGTTTGAAAATTTAGGGTTTAAGGTTTATAGAGTGAATATTGTAGCACGTACACTGTAGCGAAGTAACTATAGCACGTTTTTGGTCATGAGGGTAAAATTGTCTAAATGGCCTAAAATTGAACCGATTAGTAAAACTGAATTAGGGTTAGTTATATCAGTAAACAAAGGGTTATAACGGGTTATTTTGAGAATTTTATCAAAGGTTTAAACGAAAAAGATCACATTTTCAAATGACGTCGGTTTGCTTGAAATTGAACTACGTCTATAATTAAACTCTTCTTATCGCCCATGAAAATGAAATAAGGCCTTTTGCGCAGGGGAATTTTATCTTTTTATTTTTATTTTTTAACGACATGTCAGTCAAGTAAAATGTTACAACACGACTAGTCATCGACGGTAAATATAATCACTTGCTTAGCTTGCGAATAGGGGTGCATGCAAGCCAACCTGAGCCGAGCAAGGAGCTTTCCTTTTGATTACTCAACGAGAGAATCAAGCCAGTAATGTTAAAGAGTCTTAAGACATCATATATGTTAATACAACTTTTCCTGAATCATTCTTGGTACCTCTGTTCTAATTTCTACACTATGTTTCCAGTCCTCAACTCCATTTTATTTCCCATTTAAATTTGCTGCATATGTGTTGCAAATCAATTTTGATATTCAAACATTCATAGTCATGGGTAAACTCAACCTGTACCGTAAAACATTCGTGTAATAACAAAAC
Source organism: Cedrela odorata (assembly GCA_035584115.1). Lineage (NCBI taxonomy): Eukaryota > Viridiplantae > Streptophyta > Magnoliopsida > Sapindales > Meliaceae > Cedrela > Cedrela odorata. The sequence continues at coordinate 3,021,853 of JAXCLQ010000011.1, read as the reverse complement.
CTTGGAGAGCTACTAACAGGAACCTTTGAATTTGAGTTCATGGAACAAATTGGTGAGGGTTTTCTTCTCCCACTCATTTATTCACTGCTATTTATACAAGCTTTCTGTTTTAATGCTGGTTGCAGTCCCATACAAAAGGTAGAACTTTTATGGAGAGTAATCGAATGACCCTTTAAGATTAAACATGCTTAGCTGCAATAGATAGAACAGAGTCTTGTTTTTTTACTTAGTTTCATAGTGGAACACAAATGTCACTAAAAAATTGCATTTCACTCCCACATCTCACATTATTTTATTTATTACTGCAAAAAATGCAAAATGCAACTGTACATTTGTATCTAATCTAAGCATGTTGACATGGCATCAATTAACTCTTACAAAAACTGAGCTAATGTCAAACACAATTAAACAGTAAAAGGAGTAAACAATCAAGTATATATTTACACGACCCCAAGATGTATGTATTTACATAGAGAACTGAAATCATTTCTATCACAATTTACCAGACACGAAGCGTTCGTTCATGCGGAACTGTCGAACCCGTCAATCCAGCGGAGCTTGTTTGAAGGAATTTATGTAGAGTTTTGATGAGTGAACGTGCCTTTTTCCTTGCATGTGATGTGCCATCCGTTATCCAGGAATATGGTGAAGTCATCAGGGAAGGTTCATTTGCTAAAATTGCAATTACCTCTTCACCAGCATTGCTGCACAAAGACTGCAATATCGAGACGCAGTACTCCTTCCCAGCTCTTGAACTTAATGATTGTAATAACCCAATAATTACAGGCAAAGCTGAAGTCTGTAGAATTGTGAATGTTGCTTCAATATTCTCAGCTAAAGTAGCAACAACCGCCAGTGAATCTGTTTTAAGCTCGGCTGTATTTGAGGAAGATAAAATATCAACTAACAATGGAACTGCACCAGATGCAAGCACTCTCTGATGATTTCCAGGATATAAAAGCAGCCCGAAAATAGCAACCAGTGCATTCTTTTTACCACAAGTTGTGCCATTCTTAATCAGCTCCACAAGTGCTGGGATTGCGTCAGTTGTTTCGCCTATCAATTTCCGGTAGTCCTTGACAGAAGAAAGGTAAAACAACGTTGCAGCTGCTGTCTGCCTTGCTTCCAAACTTAGTCCTGACTTAAGCACTCCAGGAATCACTTTTAGTCCCCCACTTTCAACTATCACTTTCTTGCCAACGGCATGCTTCGAGAGTTTCAGCAAAGCAGCTATTGCATTCTCTTGTACATAATGATCCGGTGATGATAAAAGGTTCAAGAGAGGCGGGATAGTGCCTGATTCAATTATAGAAGACCTATTGAAAATGTTTGACTTTGCAAGTAAACGAATTTCATAGGCAGCCTTGTTTTTCTCTTCATTTGTTCCAAAAAACAGCCTTCTTGCGAGAAATTTAGACAGAAATTTCGTAGCCTCTGCTGCTGCAGGACTACCCGGAACAATCGTCTTCGTTATGTCACGACTTTGCCTACCGGATTTGGCAAGCGAAATGCCATTAGCTGCACAAAACTGTTGGATAAGCTTTTTGAGAGTTGTATTGGGAACCAATTCTGTGCTTGTCAGCTTCGCCCCTGTTTTGGGACAGGTCATATTCCCTGCTTTCAGCCACTTTTGAATCGATGATCGGTCATAAGTATGTCCGGTAGATACTGTCACTGGATCAATCATTAAGTCAAGTGAAATCGGGCATCGAAAGTCCTCCGGATTCAAAAAACTAAGCGTTTCCAAATTGCACCTAACATCAATTTGATCATTGTTTCGATAATCCAATGTTTCAAAAATTACTACTCTACAGTAGCTCAAGAACTCCGCTAAACTACTTAGAAATCGGATTTCCCTCTCTTCACAATCTGAGCATTCTATTGTCATATCTTCTGCTACGAACTTGATTTCCTTATTACAATCACTCCAGCTTTTAATCCCAAGATAATCAAGAACCCACTTCATAAACCCCAAATCAGGCTCAATTCCCTTCTCAAAGTGATTCAATATCGAAAGAACAAGTTTCATGGCTCGTTCATCTTCTTTGTCAAGCTCAAACTTGGCTTTCCTTGCCTGCTTCGTTACCAACTCAACCAATTCCTTCACTTCACCACCAACATCCACTAACTCCAATGGAAAGACATCAAGAACCGTAGCGATTGCTCGAATTAGTACACGAAACTGTGTTGCAACAAACTGAGACTTCATTAGAACCCAAAGCTTGGCGCCTTGTCGCGTGCAGTCTTCCATCAAGAATTGGACTTTTTGGAATGTAAGGTGAAGCTCGGAGAAGCAAAGAACAACTGAGTCCGATAGATTCAATCCACGGTCACGAATATCCTCGAAGAATATTAAAAGAATTCCAATTTGGCGAATTGCTTCACGGGCATTTCTTCGTTGAGTTGCAAAGCATTTTGATTTATAATTGCATATGTTGTGAGCGAGAGTGATTAAAGAAGTCAGAAGAATCGTCGGGGAAATTGCCTCGCAAGGATGAACCGCCGGAAATGAAAAAATCCGGCGATTAGTTTGATTTGTTTTATTAATCATGGAATAGATATTTGAAAAAACAGAGGGAAAAACAGGGCAGATGTTTTACCAGCTTCTTCGGTTTTGAACATACTGAAGGAGTTGTCTGTTAATGCAAATATAAAAGGAATTGATCAACTATATAAATCAGTAAGGACACGTGGCAGTGTTTGTGCTGTCGGCATAGTTGAGTTTGACTCGGTAGAGTCAGAGATGGCGCCAGATTTTAACAACACGTGTTGGGGTGAAACGTGCAGAGGTAGGGTTGGCCAGATGTTGCTTCCTGGATCCTGATAATATAGATTTGGACATCGTTTCCGTTGCATGAATAGAAGTGGTGGGTCCCAGTAACCGACTATCAACGTGGGCGTATCACAAAGTGCCATGTTACCCGGGGATGAAGCTTGTCAGAATGTTCTATGCTCTACCTCAGAAAATGACTCGGATTGGTTCAATATTTAAAGGAAATTACGTGTCTTTCCTGCATTAATAAGTAAACTCTGTTACATATGGCCGTTAATTAAACAAATAATCACAACTAACGTAAACAAGAATGTTGCATAATTTGTCGAAGCTGCCAATGCCATGACTAATTTAATATAATTAATGAAGGTTTAATCATCAGTTGATGGGTGGTTTGGGTGAGGTTCCCCATGCAAATTTGATTACATTTCGTAAACACTTGGAAAGTTCCGTAACCCTAATCTTGTTTATGGCCATAAACTCAACTCTCCTAATTGTTGCTTTGACATTTATTTTTCATAATAAATTATTATGACCAAGACTAATGTCAAAGGTTTGGTCTTAAACACTCGATGACTAATAATACGCGCTTGTTATTTCTATATCACAATAATTTAGTGGTGTCATAATATAATTGAATGTGAATTAAGCTTTTGTCTTGTCAATATCTTATTGGTTCATCCTTTGAATGAAGGCTGGAAGATTAAGTCAACGAACAATTGGTAATAAATCCACGATTCCTAGCTTGCCAACATGTAAATTGTGATTGTGATTGTGACTGCTCTGCCAATCAGCTGTTCGAGCCAATGAAATACGGCCGTGTGGTGTTCATGAATAAATAAATAAACAAACAGGTTTACAAAATGTTTTTTTTTTAAAAAAAGTGTTTAAAAATAATTTTAACCGATGATTACTTAGATGAAAAGAGAATTTCGATGCTGTCTTGTAGTAATAAACAGTCTTTGTTAACTTTGGAAGACCAGAGATATATAACACATGAAAATATGACATTTGGGCAGTCAAGTGAAGGTAAGCAAGTTTGTCTTAAAGGAAATTGTTACTTGGTCCATAATTACAAACTGATCCTCGTACACTATCCTTATTCATAACAGAGATTAAAGGTAAGCCAAGGAGGAACACGATGAAACTTTCAGAAAATTAAATCCAAGCTGGATTTGTCACAGGTTGAACAACTGCCTTCACTTGCAAGTAACTGTTAAGGCTGTAAATTCCCTTTTCCCTCCCAATGCCACTCATCTTGTACCCACCGAAAGGAATTGCAGCATCAAACACATCGAAGCAGTTGATCCATACAGTCCCTGCCCTCAGTGCCCGCATCATGGTGTTGGCGGTGTTAGCGCTCTTGGTGAAGACTCCAGCAGCTAAACCATAGTGAGTTGTATTTGCTCTTTTTATAACTTCCTTAGTGTCCCTGACATTGAACAAAAACCATAATTAAGAAAGCAATGCAAAGGAGATAGCTTTCTTTCCCTGTGGTGATACTGATCGTTCCCTCAGTGGTACGACCAGTTTAGATGTCTTAATGCTACTGATATAGAAATTATTGAATTATCTAATCTCCACATGAACAGATATCTGCAGAGAAACCAAAATTAACAATTCAAGAAAACATGATACACAAGGACGATAAAGATTTTCACTCACTTGAACTTCAAGATAGATTGCACCGGGCCAAAGATTTCATCCTTTGCTATCAACATGTCATCCTATTTAATGAACATGTAATTAGCATACAACATACAGCGATATGAAAAAATAAATTGGTTTGAGAAATTATAGGAGAGAAATGAATGATATATACCTGAACATTAGAGAAAACAGTGGGCTGAACAAAGTAGCCTCTGGTGCCCAATCTATCACCACCACATTCAAGGGTTGCATTGCTTTCAATGCCAGACTTTATGTATCTAAGGACCTTCTCAAATTGCTCAGTGTCAATCTGAGGTTTTCACAGGTCCAAAAATGGCATCAGTTTCCATCTCGATTACTTAAATACAAATTACTGAAAAGCCAATTAAATGAAGAGGAGGGCATTAGGGAAAAACTATCAAATTGCCAGTCAAGACTAGGGTGCAGTTATATGGGTAATGAGGAACAACAATACAGGGAGAGCATATTTGCCGTATAACCAAAAAACAAGGGCGTATTAAATCCTATTCTGCATTCTGTTGAAACTTAGATTTATAGAAATGATGAATGCACCCATTCTGTCTTGCTCTGTTGCTGTGTGATAGTTCAGCACATCGAAAGATCTTATAAGATCTATTTTTTAAGTGTCAAAAAGACAGCAGGACACGAATAATCCAGAACTACTTGAAATGAGTTGAATTTTCCAATTATCACTTATCAGAGAGGGAGTGAGATAGAGAGAAGAGCAGGGTGAGGAAGGATGGGCTGAGGAGAATACCTGAGGACCTTGTTCGACACCCTTCTTGAAGGGGTCACCAACAACACGTTTCAGAGCACGTGCCTTTGATTTTTCTACAAACTCATCATATACACGCTCATGTACAAAAGTACGGGATCCAGCACAGCAACATTGTCCCTGCAGAGAGCAAGCTTTCAAATAACTGGTATGCTCCTGTACAACATGGCAATTACTGGAAAAACTTATAGAACAAACCTGATTAAAGAACAAAGCAAAGTGTGCAAGCTCCACAGCTTGGTCAACGTCAGCATCGTCGAATATTATAAATGGTGATTTCCCTCCAAGTTCTAAGGTTACTGGCTTCAGGTTGCTTTTTGCAGCCAATTCTTGGACAATCTTACCAGTTTCGGTAGATCCTGTAAAAGACAGCTAAAAAGTAGAGGGGATGGTATTAGTCACTGACTCACTAGTATTTTGAAAACATTCAATGATGAATCATGTGCCAGCTTGTAATATACAGCTACAACGTAAGTGGGAAGCAAAAATGTTATTTACCAAGATCATTAGTGAAACATGGTTGGGTAAAAATTTAAACTGGGTTCAGAAAGCAGTTAAACTGCTATCCACATGATTGATGCTTTAGCTATGACCTCATCAAGAAATGAAATTCAACATATGTATTGGAGGAAACAAGCTAAATGATTGTGGCTATGGTATATTCAATGCACGGTGGAAACAATAAAAAGTAAATTGCACAATTTTCCAAAGTGTATGTCTGTTTTCTTCTAAAAGCTTTGATCCTCTGAGCCCAGCAAGCAAGAAATTTAAGGATTGATGTAAAATCATGTTCGTTTGTACTTATATGACTCGAAACCAGATTACTGGGAAATGAGATTAAATAAGCATGAGAGAAGCAAGGTCTCAAGAAATTATGCTCTGAATATATTGGGTAATGACTAGAGCTGAAGAAATACCTTGTCCACATCCATATGGCTGGCAAGGGCTGCACCAGCTGTTGGACCATAACCAGAAACTACATTCAGAACACCTGGGGGAAGACCAGCCTGTCACAGAATGTAAATCAAGTAAGAAGACAATACCAGTGTCTACACCTCAAAATCTAAACAATGGTGTCAACAAATAAATAGACAAATCAAACACTAAATGCAAAGTAAGCTGAGGAAATTGCATTAAGATAGTAAATTTGGTACATATTTAATATCTTATTGCAGACATTACTGGCATTGAATAACTATCATCCACAAAGTAATTTCCACGAGCTTATCTGCATGTAGACCATCCCTTTATTTACACTGAATTATGCAAGAGGAAAATCACTTCTTACACAAGGCATGAATTATTGCAATAGCTATGACCAATTTCCTGTTATCAGATATTCAACTCCTTGATTGAGATTACATAAAACAAAATTATTTTCAATTCTACCTCGTGGAATAGCTTTGCCACATACAGAGCAGTCAAAGGCGTTTGCTCAGCACTCTTTAGAACAATACTATTACCACAAGCTAATGCAGGCCCAACTTTCCAAGCAAACAAGATAAGAGGAAAGTTCCATGGAATGATCTGGCCAGCGACACCAATTGGTTCATGCAAAGTTTGAATATGATAATTTCCATCAGCAGGGACCGTTAGTCCATGGATTTTATCAGCCCAACCTGGATATTCAATGAGAGAATCGATAAATATTCAACAATATATAATGAGTTGAAATGAGAATCATTTTCGGTACTCCCACCAGCATAGTAGTGAAACAGGCGAACCACCATTGGTAATTCGGATTTGAGAGCTTGTTCATAGGGCTTCCCATTGTTCCACGTCTCTAGAGTAGCCAGCTCCTCACTGTGTTTCTCGAGCAAATCAGCACAGCGCAACAATATCCTTGACCTTTCCTGAATACAAGGACATTAAAATAGTTATATCCAAGAAATCAGGAATCATTCAAATTGTAATGTAAAAGCTTAATGAAGTGCTTAGAACTTTCATACATAAGCAGTCATCTTTGGCCAAGGTCCCTCATCAAATGCCTTGCGAGCGGAAGCAACTGCACGGTCGATATCTTCCGCATCACCTTCAGCAACTTGAGCAATCACTTCTCCAGTACGAGGGTCATAGGCTGGAAATGTTTTTCCTAAGGGTAAACAAGTTACCAAAATTAATTAATCTCATTACAAGATTCATAGACAACAGAAACAATGAACTCCAAAATTGAAGAAATAATCATTCCAAAAACAAGAGAGTTTATTCAAGCATGATGAATAGCAGATTACCTGATGCTGCATCTACAAATTGCCCATTGATTAGATTCTGAGTGTACGTTACTTGAACAGGTGGAATAATTGGCTCTTCAGCAACTGCAGCAGTGCTAAACCTGCTGATACCTCTTGCAGTACTAGAGTTTTTACCTAGAGATCATATTGTGTATATGGTTAGTCTTTGATTAAAATTTTACAGGGAAAAAGCAATTGACAAATATATATATATATATATATATATCTAATAAAAAAAAAATAATGAGTACTCCTTGAAGAAATGTACAAAAAAGTTAAGAAAAAATAATGGAAAATTATTAGTGCACAAGACCAAAGTATGAACTTCAACTATTGGTCATAAACTATTAGTTTACAGAGAAAACTATTAATAAATATCATCTTTGAATAAAGAAATTAACCAAAACCTTAAACTTTTTATTTTTTATTTTGTTCCTCTATTAAAAAACACAACAGATTCAACGGAGATAGTCCAGAACAGTTTCATGAAGCTGATTAAAGATTGAATAACTTTGTTTGACCAGGTTCCGCGCATGAAAAATAACTAAATCTATAAGAATTCTGATACTTTTTCCAGCATTTCTCAGCAAGTGAACAGAGTTATGAATGAATCATCGAAAAGAACCTTTTCCTTTATTCGAAAGAAACAATCAAAGTATCATCTTTTTCATTTATTCTCTTCAGTTGATTCGGAAACCAAACAAAAGGGTCCACCAAATTTATCACACACGAACTAACTATGACTATAAATCCAAAAACCAAATGATCAAATCATGAAGAAACAATAACTAGACTTGAAACATCACTACATAGCAGAACAGTAACACTAACAACTTTTTAATTAACAAAATCCAAACAGAAGAAACCAAAAAAAAAAAAAAAAAAGAAGAGTAAAGTTGGAAGGTCACCAAAAGAACGAAGCAAAGAAGCAGGACTAGAAGAGAATGAACGAGAAAGCAAGGAGGAGATTCTGCGAGCTGCCATGGCTAAAGAGGGGAAGCTAACTCTTTGCAATTTTTGTCTAGGCAAAGCCTTGCATATGAACAAATAAACACTCAACACTCAAACTATTGTGTGTCACCGCTTTGACACCTCTATATCCGAAATGATAGGTTTAAATCATTTGAATAAGTAAAGGTTTTGGAAGGTGACGAGCCACCGCACACAAGGCAAGTGAGTCAATCTCTACCCAACACAGCAAGCAAGATTCTTTATTTAAAAAAGGAAAGGATAAGAGAGAGTAGTGGATAGTATCTGTATTATTTTCCTTTCTTTGAGAAGGAATTATATTTTATGTAAAGCAAATATATTAGTAGACGACAATGCAATACGCAGGACCTTAGCTAAGACTGCAACAAACAAACAGACGGAGCGTTAAACTTTTGATCTTATCGTTAGCCTCGTCGTCCATTTCACGCGCGAGGAATCACGTACTAAGTTTTCTTTGACACTATCTAGTCTCCCGATTTCGAGGGACCGCAGTTTTTATTTTTCTTTAAAACTTGCATTTATATAATAAATGAGGGGATACGCATGTAAATATCATTTAATTAAATTGTGCTACAATAATAACAATAATTTATATGGGGTTACTTTTGTATAATTAATCTGGATATGGCGACGTGTCTTATGGGAAATCAAGATAATGGGACATGAATGCCATTATCTTTCTTTAATTAAAAAAATTAAATAATAAGAGGTTGGGAGTAGCGATGAATTAGAAGAGTTATGTTTTTACCTACCGAGTCAATTATTGAATTATGAAAAAATATAAAGTATGATTAGGTATTTTCCAATATTTATTTTTAAATTATCCTTTATTATCTTGTTATTATGAAAATTATGTATAGTATGTATGATTTTAGATAATTATTTTGAAGGGTATTATCACGTTCTTCTTATGAAATTTTCAATTTTTTCAATAAGTAAATTAAAATAAATTAAAAAAATAATCACATACATTCTCTTAATTGTTAACATTATTGATTGACTTAACTTAATATTTTAATTTAATATAATTTATTTTTAGTTAAATTAATTTATGATATTGTAAACATTTTTTTTTAATTTTGACTATTTATGTGAAAAATTAAAAATAAAAAATTGAAGGGGGGATATGTGATAATTTTTTTTATAAAAAAAATAGGAATAATATTATTAAAAATAAAAAAAATAAAAAAAGTTAAATTTTGTTTTGAAAGGGAAGGGAAGCAACGTCAATGGTGGCAGGTGAGCACGAGTCGAGAAGTCATGAATGAAAGAGGTGGGTGACTTCGACTGTGAGAAGATATTAAACATTTTTTATAATCTGCTATAATATCTTCTTGAATTGAAATAAATGTAATGATTCCATATAAATGGGGAATATTCGTAGAGAGATTCTTATTTATTTTATATTATAATATTATTTTAAATTTTTATTAATTAAATAATCCCATCAAATAATAATTCATTCTAATTAAAATATCAGTTCATTCATTCATTAAGAGTAATTCAAACAATTCATTCTAAATAATATAATATAATATTAAAATAATTTATATTTTTATTTATTTTATAAATAAATTATTGTAAATTCATGATCATTATCTTTGCGGTGACCGTCTGTCCTTGTCAACCGCCTTCCGTCGTCGTTCATTTTTATTACTGTTGATCTTATTAATATTCTTATTAATTATTACACATAATGATACGATTGACTATTACTAATTGAATGACTATTTGCATGATATGAAGTTAAATTTTTATTTATAAAAAAATAAATTATAAATTTAATATAAATAATAAATCAAATAATGATAATTATCGTACTATTGTATAAATTATAAAACGAGTAATTTGAAAATATATTCGTTTATCGAAAATAATATTGGCGGACGGCTACTACTTTTATTTTTTAATCAAATAAAATATACTATATTATAATATATTTATTTATTATATATTAAGTATTAATATTATTTTAAAAATTAAAAATTAAAAATTAATACAATCCAACATTTCACTAAAAATAAATGTTAAAGTTATAATATAGTACAAGTACTGCACTAAATACAGTATAAATTTTTATATAATCTATTATAATACAACACGTAATGTTCAATTGACAGCCAGCCA
>JAXCLQ010000011.1:2990353-3006601 GCA_035584115.1 Cedrela odorata | reverse complement strand
AGTTCTTGGGTATGTTTTGGAACCGTGAAGAAGCATACAAATGTAAGCTATTCATCTTCTTCTTCTTCTTCTTCTTCGTCTTCCTCTTCGTCTTCGTTTTCTTCCATGGCCGAGAAAATTGAAGCACGTGCATTGCGGATGATTATGGTAGTTTCTGAAAGAGAGTATCAACGGATTCAGAGATTTGTGGGGAACCAAAGATTCTTACAAAGATTTCGCTTCCAATTATAATTTAAATATGAGAAGAGCACCCTAATGATAACTTAATTATAATTATTTATTTTTGAACTCTGATTCCATAATTTTTTTAATTTGTGAGATCACATTATTAGTTATCAAATTATTAAATATAAATAAATTAGTGGATAATCAATATTAATTATCAATATATATATATGGGTTAGGATCAGTAGCCATAATTTTTTTTTACATAATTTCTTATATCATTTATATATCATTATATTAATCTCAATTAAATAGTTAAAATTATATTTTACATGTGTATTAATTAATCATAATTAATTAAAATTAATATATTTTTAAATTTAATTTTTTTTTTAATTGAATCGAAATGGATCGAATTTTATCACAAGATGAATTGGATTGGATTGGATTGGAAAATTTATACTCCTCAAAGTGAATGTACAACATAATTACAATCACAAAGGGTTTCTGACGGTAACAATGTGATTGGCATGGGTCAAATCTACTGTAGTAACAATGTGAATTGCATGGGTCAAATTTATTGTCATTCAACGCAAACGAAAGCATCGTCAAAGAAAATTATATTAAAAAGGGTCAAAAAAATAAATAACAAGTGGGGAGAATATAAAATATAAAGACATATGAACCTGCAATATATGTACCAAGTATTTTGCAATGCCTTTTTCATTTTTTCAAACTTCGACCCACATCACTTTCTTCTTTAACAATTATATTTATGTGACTGCCATATCAAACTTATGTACCTACATAGGATTGTGACCAAGTATTATTTAGACTTTATGGGTCATTATTAGTTACACACCTTAATTAGAAGAAAATTAAAATTATAACCATGAGAATTGAATAAGTAGAATTACCCTTATAGAGTTGAAGGGTAATTATGAAAATAAATAAATTTTGGGAAGAATTTATATTGTATGCAATTCACATCTCAATTTAAGAAAAATATTTATGATGGCCAAGAAAAGAACAAAGTGGACTGATTTGGTGTGTTTATTAGAGAATCAAAGTTAAAGTATGCATGCTATAATTTACCTATAAATGGTTGTTGTGGGCATATGAATGAGTGAAACTAAATGTGAACACTAACTTAAATATTTAATTTCACTGATTTGCATCTTCTTTTTCTTTTTTTGGGATGTTTTTTTTTTTTTTTTTTGTCCTTTTGTCATCTGTTATATAAACAGGCCAAAACATATGAAGAAGGACAACAAGAGAAGCAAGACAAAGAGAGAAATACACTCATGGCAGAAACAGATAGCATCATTTCGGCTGTGTTTCCTAAGCTTTTGAATGCTGACATCTTAAAAAAATTTGAAAAAGTGAGCAGAAATGGTGTGCCTGAAGTTGTCCCCTCATCAATTTCTGTTGAAAAGAAAGACGATGAAGAACCTCTGGTCGACCTTCACCATCTGCAAATTCCAGGGTGGTTCGCGGAGTATTGCCCAAAATGGCCAGGTCAGTGAGATTACTTCTAGTTTAGTTGACTGATTATCAAAGACTCATTTACTATGAATATCAAATCTCTCTCTGCACAAATATTAGAAACTTCCTTATAATTTATCATCACTTCTGTAATCTTCTTCTTCTTTTCTTTTGCCTTCAACTGTGAATGTTATAATTCTCCGTTCAGTATGAATCCCTTTTGTCCATATGTTAAAAAGAAATCTTATTAATATAAATACACCCTGTACGCGCATGCTTTAGTCAATCTTTTCAACATGTAGAACGGTGAAAGCTCAAACCTTTAGAACAAAAGCTTGGTAAAAAGTATATATTTGGTTTTAATTTGAGAATTACCGATCGAGTTGAAATACATAGGCCTGCACAGCACAGCACAGCACATCACCGCTCGAGAAGAAAGACAAATCAAAACACAGATTGTAACACGTTTTAGAGCCACAAGTATCATATTTATATGCATATTAATTTATAATTTTCGAAAAAATCAAGCAGAGATGGATTATTTTGGATTTGTAGTACTGGGTTGATTCGAAAACCACCTTCTTCTAGTTTAAGCCATCCTAAATACCTTTTTAAAAGCAATAACGCGTATACTAAGTACCAATTCATTTGCCCATTTCATTCATGACATGCATGCATTTCAAATGTAGCCCTGGCAAATTTCAGATTTAAGCAAAAGGTGCATGCCCTAATCATATTGATATCTACATCCAATATTCTGTCGAATTTTGAAATGATGATTGTGCCTTGACCTTGAACAGATAGCTAGTATATATTATTGTTGGATACTAATCAACTTCTTACAGGCCAAGCACACCTCTTAAAGGTAGAAAAAATTTTATTTCAAGGAAAGTCAGAATACCAAAGTATGATGGTGTTTCAGGTATGTGTTTGTGTGTGTGTATATATATATAAATATAGATAAATGATATTAATTAGGTAAAAAATCATCCATTTGGCAATTGGCAATGGGCTTACTTATTATATACTGAGACTATGTTCATTGCAACTTATTATATATTGTCCGCTGTTTGCAGTCATCATCATTCGGTAAGGTTTTTGTTCTAGATGGAGCTCTCCAACTCACAGAAAAAGACGAGTGTGCATACCAAGAAATGATTACTCACCTTCCCCTTTGCTCTATTCCCAATCCCAAAAAGGTTTTTAATTCTTCATCATAACAGACAATTCAAGGATCGATCAATCAATATCGATCCATATGTTTCTTAAAAGGAATACGTATGCATGCTCTCTCTACCAACTTCAAATCATTGATCTGTTGTCTTACTCAATTCTATCTGTCTTGTCTTTTCTTTCAGGTGTTACTTATTGGGGGAGGAGATGGGGGTATCCTACGTGAAATCTCTCGTCATTCTTATGTTGAGCAGATTGATATTTGCGAGCTAGATGCTATGCTCGTCAATGTGAGTACTGTAATTTATATATATTTTACGTTGAATATGTCCTGAGATTCTTATTTTTTTACAGCAAATCAACTCCATGCACTACAGCAAATCAACGTTAGCATTAGAAATTTATCTTTTAGTTTAGAATAGTATGACATTTTAAAACTATATTGGAAATATATCAAACTTTATAACATTATTTTATTACTCGATATTACACTCTTTCACCCAATTTTTGCCTATTACTTAAAACTAAATATAACTCGTGTTACTATGTCCCTATGGTTTAATTCATTGTACTAATTAGTTCTAATAATTTTAAAATATTCTTATTCATTACTTAAAAAATGTATATTTAGACAAAAGTAAAGATAATACGATACATTTATATAGTTTATTGACAAAAATTAACATGAATTGATACGACCTATCAATTTATTTATATAATTTCATTTTAAAAAATCACTGTAACTATTCAATACAATGCATCAATCCTTAAAAATTCGATAGTCGTTTATCTTTATTATTATATATAATTAATACTCGGTCAAAAGTTTCAATGGATCGTAGGGAGTTAGTAAATACCAGTGCTATCCAACATAAAACATTTACAAGAATATATATATATATATATATATATATAATAAATATTTGAATGATAGCTATTTATCTATGGTGATAGCTAGAACCATAATTTTGAATTATAATGAACTTCATTTTATTTTTCAGGTGTATAAGGAATTTTTTCCTGACATTGCCATTGGATACAAGGATTCTCGTGTAAAAGTTCATATCACCGATGGTAAAACCAATGGATTTCCCCTTTTGTCGTTGTAATTTTTACTAATACATGTGTTTAACCAGCTGGTTAATTATTCTCCATGTTGCTATATATATTCGGCAAAATTGACAGGAATTGAGTTCTTGAAGTATGTTCAGAAGGGCACCTATGATGTAATAATAGTCGACGCATTCGACCCACTAAGTACGTCTCTCTCAAATTTATCTATGTATCTTCTTAAATCATCGTAGAAATTCTAAAAAAATAAAAATTTCGTTCAGCCGCTGAGCATGAGCTATTCGAAGGTCCATTCTTCGAGTTGGTGATAGAAGCCCTCCGCCCCGGTGGAGTCATGTGTAGCCAAGCGGAGAGCCTATGGTATCCGTCACTCAACATTGAAGATCTTGTCGGAAAATGTCAACGTATATTCAAAGGCTCAGCTAGCTATGCATGGACAACTGTTCCTACATATTCAAGGCACGCATGCATGTTAACTAATTTCCTCAGTGCTTTTCATTTCTATTTTATTTAGCAGCTGGCAATCAAATTTGTGGCTTGATCACTTGAGCAATTACCTTATGATTAATTGCATTCAGTGGAGTAATCGGCTTCATACTTTGCTCCACCGAGGGACCATCTGTGGATTTCACACATTCCGTTAACTCGATTGACCCAGAAAAAGGTTTGGGAATGGCGAAAGAACCCTTGAAATTTTACGACTCAGAGGTGATTAATCAATCTCATCCTTCACAATTAACAGTCTTAGAATTAATTAGCTGCAGTGAATGCTCAGTTACTGTAATTGTTGGATTTCAGGTACATACTGCTGCATTTTGTTTGCCAAATTTTGCGAAGAAGGCAGGTGACTCCAAAGTTCCAAGGACAAATAGCGCGACTGTCGTCAAGGGGGTTGTCAATATTACAACTGAAGTATAAGTGAATAAATATACATGTTCATCAACAAGTCCATAGAGAATTGCATGCCAAAATTCTCAACGCAGACATCATCTTAATTAGAAATACTTTGTCAGTTTCTTCGTTTATTTGCTTTATAAGTAAAATTCGAAACATGCAATGTGAGATTTACAGAATGTCGATTGGTTGGAATTAATGTTTTACTTTCGACGAGAATCCAAGGAATGGGTGGCCGGTGACCATATGATCATTAACCTTTTGTTGTGCAATTATCTAGACTATATTTCCGTGTGTGTGTGTGTGTGTACATATAGAGAGAGGGCAAAAAGAATTTGACAGAGATTCGTTTTCAACTGATAAAGTATAGATATTAATACGTTTTCACATGTCATGCACGCATGTGTTTAATTTCCAACAAGCCCACCAGGATTGACTAACATCCGTTGGCGGATTGCATTCAGACATTGATGTAATTAGCACATATTACATGTTTTAGCATATGAAACAAGTATTGAGATAAGAAAACAATGTATAATAACTTGCAAGCTGGATGGCAAATTCATGTATCTTTATTTGGGGACGTAAAATAACTTTTTGCTCTTGTTGTTATCTATCAAAAAATTTGATGGCTAACAACTCATCAATGCAAATCACATGTACAGGGTATTGCAGATTCTTACAAGCTCTCTTGTTTTCCAAATGAGTTCATTTGCTTTCTTTTGTATTGTAGATCCATTCTGCTGCTGCAACGAAGGTGATTGTTCCAAAATTTGAAACACAACTCAGTAATAGCATTGAGGATTTGGGTTCACAGTTCGACTCAGTCTATTGGTTGTTTTTCCTTTCACTGAAATTGTCCTTGTAATTTTATTGTTTTAAATTGATCATCTTTGGTTTCAAATGATGGAGGCAGGAGAGTTAAATAGCTAGTTTCCTAGTAATCAGCCTAGAGCTCCATTCTATTTTCTGCTCCTATAAACAACTCCTTGATAGCCATGCAAATTCTGCATCCAACCTCAAAACACGGTTTGTCAAGTGAATGGCCGTGCCCCAAGTCCTAGAAAACCCATTAAATATGCAAAAACATATATATAATTCTAAAATCAACATATTCAAGTATTTGAGAACCATAAACAGAATCTTTAGCTTTGGTCCAATTAACTGAATTACCTGAGGGAAGAGATTAACAGGGAAATATACACTAAAGAGCATGTACAGTCTTGCTGGGGGTTCTTCTTTGTAATAGTGTTAACAACAGAACTTAATTTGCAGTTAACAGCAATCAAACAGAGCAATTGTGACAGAAACCTATTCAGCCCAGAAAAGAAACACAGGAATTTTCTATCTTAATTACAGTCTTAAGCACAGCCGAAGCACTACTCAGCAAGGCAGAAAAGGCTAGCTTATAAATTTTCTTTAATTTACAGATACATTATTTTGCAAGGAAAAGAAAAAACAATGACAGCCGCAAAGTTAGGGAGAATACTTAACAGTTAAGCAAGACAAGGTAATCAATGCTTCACATATGACATGCTGCGTGGCATAACCTGAAAATCTTAGCCTGCACCTGATGATTTGGCAGACTATCTCAACAATGTGAATCCTGTTTAAGTGGAAGTTGCTCCACATCAAGATCTTTAGTGTGCATGGACATAATACACAGGCAATGAGGGAGAAAGAAATAAGTAACCAAAAATACAAGAATTCCAAGATCAGCCTCTTCACCAACTGCTGCCCGACGAGGATTTACCCAGTATATCTGGCTAGCACACCATAAGCAATACAAGCTTGCTACAATCAAAATAAGTTTCATTGATTGATATGATTGATTTCTGGCAGACTTTACTGGCCTTACTCTGCATGCCAAAACAGTTAAGAAACTTAATTATATCAACAACTTCATTATCTGAATAAACCCAAATGATTGCAATGTCACAAAAACAAAGACCTGTTGATATAAATGAAGCCACCTATCAAACAAGTGCACAAGAAGCCAACTACAGCGACAGCATCTGGGTTGACAGGTGCTCGGTTCTTCCACCAACCAGTGCTCAATATCCAAGTATACATCGATGAATGCCCATTTTCCTGCAACGAACAATGTTTGACCCATCAATAAGACAGACAATAAGTTACTGCACGAACAATAACATATGGCACTCCGAGGCACCAAAAAAGGAAGGGGCAGTGCGGTAGTTCACGGTTTGGCCTTCCAAGGATACAGAGGCTACTTTTGTATTTTTTGTGTTTGGTAACCAAAGCTATTATACAGGCCAGAAAAGCATAAACACGTGTCCCTAATTTGCTGTGTCAAATCAAATAATCTTCTTCTTTTTTTCTAAGAACAGAGTCTTATCCTGGAGGGATCCTCACCTATCAAGGTCTTCAAAGTACTGAAATGTTTTTCCATTTCCATATTCAAGATTTAACTTTGTTGAAAATTTTAACATAAAACCTTTAACAGGGTAAGTTGTGAAGATTAAAACATTAAATTAAATTCCGACGATATCGTAGTGAGATACGCCCACTTATAAAACTGCTGCTTAAATTTTTTTTGTAAATCCTTCCATTTATAATCCAGGATGGAGAAGACAAAGTCATGTGTGTGCTGACAACTTAGATTCTGAAAAAAGAGAAAATTTGAAAATGTACTAAATTGACAATTACATTGTCACTTGTTGGCAATGCATCAATTAAGACAATTCTCTTGATGTATAGTTAGTTCATCAAGCACAAAAAAGTTTTATTTTGCACATCCATGTCTATCTTGAGAAATTAATTATAGAAATGTTTATTACTCTAAAGTTCACCCAATCATTTCAAAAGCCTAATAGCAGAAAGTCAGAAATTGAACTCCCTCTCCTTCCCTTCTCTCCAAACCTTTTCATCAATCACACAGCACAGGGAGAAGATTGGTTTAGATCAATATCTATCGCACTGTTCACAAACTCAAAATATCAATATAACCAAATAACTACTACTTAAAAAATAAAATCAAGAAAACTGCACAGTTCTCACACAAGAATTTGCAAACCATTTAACTAGATAAACAAAATGACTGTAGTCAGCACTCAGCCACATACCATATCAATCAACAAATTTTACCTCAAACAGATGGTCAAGTAAAAAGTGAGATAATGAACCAGCAGAGATCAGCAAGAAGCATTGCTTCGTTGTAAGTGGCACCTGCATGATACAAACAACAGAGATAATTTACCACAAATAACTGTTCACTAGATGCAACTAAATGTAACATCATTGATTAAGTAAACCTCATCAGGAAAATACAAAACCCTCCCAGTCTAAGATCGTAGTAATTTGTATTACAGTTCTGCCAAGTGTGCATCAATAACAGAATAAATTGGTTGTTTAATTGATTGAATAATTCCAAAGAATAATAACTCTGATGCAAAGTAGATCATATTAACATATATTACCATTATGAAACTCCATTGTTTCCAAAAACAGAGACAATAACAAAACTTTAATATAATCAAACATCATAACCAAATCTTATCAACTTAGAAAACCACAACACAATTACTCAACTCAACTAAAGAATCCTTGGTTAAAATTTCCTAATAAATCTCCCCAATGAACACAACCAAAGGCCAAAATAACCCAGATGATCCATATTCAAAGCTGAAAGTAAAGAGCATCAACAAAAATTAATGTTTTGCAGGCGATTGAGGTTAATTCAACTCAACCCATCTTCGGAAACCGACAATTTTCATATGCTGTAACTGAACTCACCCCAGAAACTGAATCAAGAAGTCCTTTATGAAGCAAAACCCTGGACAGCCAAGAGTAAAGAACACACAAAGGAAAGCCAAGAATCAAAAAATAGTAGAAGGGGTCGTGGATGGCATCGGCTATCGCCGAGCCGAATGAATGAGTGAAGAAAGAGCCAAGCCATTCGGAAAAGGAGCCAATATCGGGGCCGAAGAATGCGTTGACGGTGTAGATCAAGGTGTGGTGCGGACTGAACCTTCCATTTGACAGCTTCGTCATAGCCAGCCCCGAACCCATAGCGTACATCAGGTGCGGACCTGGGCCTGGCATGGCTGCAGTTCACCGGTGCTCCCGAAACTCCGTTTGGTCTGCGATTTTGACAGGTGCACCAAAAAATAAAAGAATTGCAGGTTTTTTTATTGATTCATTCTCATTGATCATTGACAAAACGAAATTTGAAAAAAAAAAAATTGATCAAACGATTCAATCTATCGTAATCCGATCTGTATGTTCAGAAGAAAAATGAAAGAAATTGGATGCGAAAATGGCGGTGTATAGCAACATAGATTGTTGACTGTATCTTCAATTCAGCTCTCTCTAGCTAGCCTAAAACAGTAAAGGGTCAACTCTAGCCACGACAAGATACGTAAATGGATGTGATTAGAACTGCGCTTAATTAGTAGTTAGAGCTGTTAAGATATTATTATGGAAGTGATTAATTACTCTGAGCATGACATTATTTAATTCGGATCGAACGATTTAATGCATCACAAATAGTCTTGGCTGCATGAACCGGGCTTTGCCAGCCCAATTTATAATCCGTGCATAAACCCCATGTAGTAATATAATATTGGGCCTCGATCAAGCCCAAGAAATCCTAAAATCAATCCCAAAATATAATTTGTTAAGGGAGAAAACATATATGATTGTCATGACTTTGATGAGTGGTGCTTTTAGAACCAAAATCACTTTTGAAAAGTACTTTTACCAAAACACACCAAGCCAAACAGCACTTACGTTAAGTAGGAACCTCAACCAAACCAAATCTACCTTATTAATTAATTTATTAAAAAAAAAAAAAACATTCTTTGTATGCAAGTAAACGCCAGCTGTGTTTTTTAATTTCCTACGTTAAGGGTTATGGATTACGAAGAGAAGAGAGCGTATCCGCATTGGTGAGTTGTAAGAAATAAAATAAAATAAAATAAAAGGAGAAGACCGGGACATTCTTATTTGTCCGAAAGCGGGACCCACGAGTTTTCAACTTTCAACACTTATCATTGGTCTTTTAACGGATAAGGACTTGGGTTGAGGGCCCCACCTCTCTCACCCTCCATACGCATTTAGATCAATACGACACCCCTCCGTGGAACACGGCTAGCGGATAATGCGGGTCCCATACCATTTTCATGCTATAAAATACTTTTCCATATAATAAATCTCATTTTTAATTAGAATCATATTATTAAAAATCGTAGCTGACGTGGAACCAAACTACCAAGCACAACGCAGCGTAGAGATGACGTGGCATGTCACTGTATACATGGTGGGTCCAATATCTTTGGCCGAGACAAGAATCGGTCTTAGATTATCCAAAGTGTGAAAAGTGCGTACGAGATTGTGGGGGATTTAGGATAAGGATATTATTTTATTTTATTTTAAACTGGAGATGGAAACGGTATGAGGGAGGGGGCATCCCCTGTCTCCCAGGTACTGTCCCCATCGAATTCCGAAACTATAAAACTAACCTTCTATTCCAACATATTTACATTTCTACCATTTTCACCATATTTGTTTATTATATTATCTTCATTTAATTCACGCAGTGGTACCTTCAAATTTTACAGACAGGACACCAATTAGACCAGACGCAAGAATAGCTACGTTACTTTTTCTTAACTTTAACTGGTCACAACGTATATTTAAGGGAATGTCATTTTCGTAATTAAATAGCAGGGAACAGGAGAGAATGGGAAAATTAAAATAAATGGTCATCTTATCCAAAAATATGGTATGCCAGTTTGGAACATCAAGGGGCGTGGTCGAATCGAACTCGAGCAGCCGCGTGCATTGTCGCGTCACTCACTTCTCTCTCTCCTCTATTACATGGCGTTAAAACAGTGGTTTGTTTTATTTTATTCCTCACCCACATGTTGCTCTTTATTTAACAGCCAATGGTATGGTAACATGCACAAATCTAACGTTCACCGTCATTTTCAACGAATTCAAACATTTTTTGCTTTACTATTTTTGTGTCAAGATTGATTTGTGTGTAAATCTTATCCATATGGTCTCATCAATTATGTCACAAATTAATTATATAACTTAATGGCCAAAAAAGTCATGCAAGTTCAATTCATGGCTACTAATATTACTGCCCTATTCTCATTTTATATAATTTTAAAAATATTTACTTCACATTTTGACGGCTATAATTTAGGTAAGAGTAATTAACAGATGTCGTCTTACGATAGATTTGTCAAAATAATAAGTAAATAAAGTTATATGTGAAAATTATACGTACTTTTTTTAATATAATAAAAAATTAAAATTTTATGTAAAATATAAAATTATCAATCTAATTTTTTATGAAAATATTAAAGTAATTTTTTTTATTTTTAAACATAAAATTCACTTATTAAAATTTTGAATATATAAAAATTATATTTTAAAATATTTTTATTAATAATTTTTTAAAAGTTTAAATTTTATTTTTAACAAAATAATTTATTAATGAAAATGAAACAAAATAAAATTGCTAATTGTTTATTTGTATATCCAAAAATGTTTTTAAACAATATATTAAAAATATATATTTTTTTAAGAGTAAAAAATAAAAACTTGCATATTTAATATTTATAAGTGATAAAATATTTCAAAAAATTATTAAGGCAGTATTTTATTATAGTTTAAAAAATATAAATTATAATTTGTATACATTCAACTTTTTAATAAGTGAATTTTATACTTAAAAATAAAAAAATAATAATAAATAAATTATTTTAATATTTTCAACAAATAAAATAATATAAAGGTAATTTTTTTTATTTATAGAAAAAATATCTGTTATTTTCACATATAATTTTATCTATTTATTATTTTTAGATATAATTTTATTTATATGTTATTTTGACAAACTTGTAGACGAAATATTATTTAACTATAATAATAATAATAATTATTATTGTGGAGTTTAGTGGGGTACAATGATTTGGAAAAATTAAGAGGAGTAATATTATTTAGTGTAGCAAATAACATAACACTAGTGGGAAAAGAAGATAATATTGTTTATTGAGACAATTAGGACTTACTTTTGGTACCTAAACAATTAGGTCCACACATATTATAAGGTAGTCCAAGCTATCTATTTCAACAATGAGATTTTGGAAATATAATAATTTTGATTTATTAATAATTTGGACAATTATAGAATATATTGGAGCCTCACATTGTAAATTGAATTTGTAAAATATTTAATTTTAATATATAATTTGAATAAATAGAAGTAATAAAAATTATTAAGCATATTTCTGCTATAACAAATTAGCGTGATTAATATTAAAATAATAAATTAATAAAATAATAGCATATGATAATGTCATTTATTATAATGTGAATAAAAAATTTTATTATTTTTAAAATTTTAAAAATTATTATTTTTAAATTTTAAAAAACTATTCAAAACAATTCATTAAAAATTGGAAAATGAAAAGAGGAGGGGGAAAGGGAGGGGTAGTTACGTAGTTAAGATGGAAAGGGAAGGGGTATTTGAGGAAGTTAAAAGTCCGTAAGATTATAACGTAAGACCAACGAGACTTGAAATCTAACTGTACAAACAGAGTCTGTGTTTCTTATTTCTTTTTGACTTTTTATAGTCTACGTTTAATCTCTTCCACAGACAACACTGCTGTACACTTTCTTTTGTTGAACGAGCAAGCACCAGACACCAAACGGAACCTTAAAATTTTCACTCTCTTTTCACTTTTCTTTCTTTTTGGTTGTCTTTGGTTGGGTTCAGTCAGTTTCAGAACACCATTAAAACTCTACTATAATCTCACCAGTTTTGAACCTAAAACTCCTCACCTTAATTCCCATTATCCTCTCTCATCTAACACTGTACAAAATTCTTTCCTTCATATTTGATATCACATATTTTTCTTGTAAGTTTATCCAAATGGGGTTTCCTTGCTTTTCTATGTTCTTTTGTTTTTGATGAGGCATGTTTGGTTGGTGGGAAATTGTAGGAAGAGTAACGAGCATTTTCAGGGTGTGTGAATTTGAGTTTTCTTTGCCTCTTTCTACGGTTTCTCAGCAGCCAAATAGAGTTCGCTCGTATTTATGTTTTCTTTTAAATGATTTTGGCAGAGACATATCTCCTTGGTGTTATCAAACAGCTTGGTACAAGTTTAGTTGCTGGATCATTTTGAATCTTCCTTCGTCTTGACTGATATCAGTTAGAATTCTCTCTGGTAACGTATTTTAATTTACTCTCTCCTTCCTTTTATGTTTTTCTCTCTTTCTTTCTTTTATAACATGAATGTTTATTCAGTTATGAATGTGTGTGTATATATTAACATATGTAGGAAATTGAGGATCTAGGTCCGATGTGGCCTTGAGCTCTTTTATATGTTCAAGTTGCTTTCTTTATCTGGAATGACGAGTAATTGAGCGTCTTTTTCTTTCTAGAATAATTAGCGTTACCTTTTAAAACCGAGCTTTTAAGCACTAGGCCCTGTGATACTCTCCATTTATTTTGTTTTATATATCTTTTTTTTTTTAATTTACAATTTCATTTATTGTTTATGCAAGACATTAAGGTACTTTAAAGTATTTTATAATGTATCTGTATTTTTTTTGTGGGTGCTTTTAAGCTGATGAAATAATTGATGAATCATAAGAACCATAATCAACTGTATGGAACCGTGTGTTCTTGAGTGAATAGGTTAAATTGAAATTCTTTAGCCTATTTGTTTTGAATAGAAATTTATTGGGGAAAAAAGATACAGTTAATTTATCAGTGGACTGGCCGATACAAACAAATATTTCTTGAAGAATTTGGAAAATAAAGTAAAACCAACTATAAATGATGATGATATGATGTTATCTGTGCTAGCAGTCTCTAATTTGGTATGCTGAGTTTGGAAACCAACACATAGCCGTGTGGACCAAGTTTTTTTGCATTAAGGAAGTTCTTCCTTGTGAATGTAATTATTAGTTTACAGATAAGCTGATTTTATAATGATTATGATCTTTAAGGAACCATTTTTGCCGAAACAAATGAAACATCCTGGCAAATGCTGAAAAAGAATACTGCATTGTGTGCAAACTTTTTTATTTTTTATGTTCTTTTCAATTGCTGATTTCTTTGAATAATGAGATAAGGATTTTTTTTTTCACTTGCAATTCATTAATTGAATATATGCATTCTGTCCGTAATTAGAAGCCAGGTAATGTGATTTAATGACTTCGCTGGAAATGACTTATATGATGAGATACATACAAAAGGAGATGTTGTATTGATGAAAATGAGTTAGATTACCATATTGGTTAAAAGAAAATTTGTTTTCATTTCACATTCTCTTGAGGATTTTGTGTATAAGAAGGCTATGAATGATTCACTTTAATAATGCAGAATATGTAGGCATTGCTTCTGAGGCAACAATATAAGGTATACATGCTTTTATGCTATTTTCATCTGTTTCTTTAGCTTTTTCTTCTAATTGTATTCCATATTTTTGTATATACTTGTCTCCACTCGTCAGTAGATCAGTATTGTTGACAATATTATCTTTCTTACCCAGTTCATGTAAACTTGAATGTCAAAAGATTGAGTTGAAAATAGGTGCAGGATCATTATATTTCTAACTTTTTTTTTGGGTAATTGATTTGTAATCTGTTCTAGTGGGTAGTTTGGTCCTTCTTGAAGAAATATGCAAATTTCATTTTCCTTTCGGTGCCCTTTTGTTGACAAGATCCAAAATCAGAATAAGAGAACATTTAAGTCATAACAATTTGGTGCCGTTGAAGATATGGTTATCCTGGTTATTCTGTAGTCTATGCTATACTTGTGCATCTTTTGACTATCTGCCTGCTGTCCATGCTGAATTACTCTTTCTCACTTATTTGTTTGATTTTAATATGCATTTGATATGTTCCCTATTGTCTACTTGATGATTATCTTTCCAAACTTCGGTAATCTTGAGCTATGGGTTACCAAGAACAAAATCTCAAAGGTCTTTTTCTCAGTTTTTGCAGTACATAAAGAATCTAAGGCCCTTTCTTTCCTATTTTTCATCTCCTTTTTAAGTTTATTTCACCTGGGGTCTATGCAATATTAATGGCAGTTGGCCGTGTCATGTTTATTGCATTGTTTTTGACTCTCGGTTGTTCCTTAGCTGCTTCTGAATGTGCATTTATTTTCCCTATATTCTTTAAATATTACCTAAATCTTAAACCCCTTCCCTACCCTTACAGCGGGACTCAAGCCCTAGATCTCTTGTACTACTCCAAGAGCTCTTACCAATTGAACCAACTAGCAGCCCTTACTGCTAAACATGCACCGATTGCAGGCTTCCTTACCAAAAGGTACCTGCATTCATGATATGAAGGTACTTTAGTTATGAGAGCACTTGGCTTCTAATGAGTTGCCTGGTGTGCATCTTTACAAAAATAGCTCCAAACAATTGTGGGGTTAGGGAAAAGACGTGGTAAATTTGTTATTCATCTAATAGTTAACACATGAGCTTTCTATTGAAATGCTATTTGCTTTTAGTATGTCCTTTGAATTTGAGGATATTGAAAACCATTGTTGGTTTATAAACACAATGGAGAGGGAAATATTTCCAGACAGTAGAAATTAGCATCTCTTGTAAGTTATAACTTAATGGCTGGATAGAATAGGATTTAGATCAATAACTGCACCCAAAATGAATTTTTCTCTTGGTGATTAACTGAATGTATATGCATCGCTGTCATTATCTGATTTCATGATTTGAGGGTGAGCATTGACCCAGACATGGTTTAATAGTCCGTATACTTACCAGCATTTAACTTTTTAAATTTGAGGGTCGGCATAATCCCACACTTGGCTATAACTGTCATGGTCCCACAGGTACTTGGTTTTCTAAGCTTGGATAGCTCCTGGAAGGTGTTTTTGGCAGGAATGAGTATTGTTCCTACCTTGTTTCTCAACCTGAAATAAAAACAGTTTGCACTGGCAAACATGCTGTCACCATCTAGTATAAACTTGGTGGATTTCGCATCTAGTGACATTCAATTTCCCTCAAACTCCTAGAGCACTTCCAGGGATGATGATTGTCCCAGGAATTATTTCTGATGTGGACGGCCATGAAAACAGTGATGGAAATTCGGATTCTCCCTCCGCTAATTGTAGAAAGCAGATTATAGTGGCAAATTTTCTTCCTGTGCATGCTCAGAAGAATTCAGAAACTGGAAAATGGTCCTTCAGTTTTGATGAGGATTCACTTTTACTTCAAATGAAGGATGGTTTCTCTGTTGATACTGATGTTATCTATGTTGGGACCCTGAAGTGTGATGTAGATTCAAGTGAGCAAGAGGAAGTTGCCCAGAAACTACTGGATGAATTTAAATGTGTGCCTACTTTTCTTCCTGACGACCTTCAGAATAAGTTCTATCATGGATTCTGTAAGCAACATTTGTGGCCCCTTTTCCATTACATGCTACCTATTTGCCCAGACTATGGCT
>JAXCLQ010000011.1:2978382-2989486 GCA_035584115.1 Cedrela odorata | reverse complement strand
ATGATATGGACATATTTAAAGGTATCAGTTTAAAATTACAAGCCATGGAACAGCTATTGCTGCTGCATCCTGAGTTGTGTGGCAAACTGGTGCTGGTTCAAATTGTAAACCCTGCAAGGAGTATGGGAAAAGATGTCCAGGAAGCCAAAAGGGAGACATATATGACTACAAAACGGATCAATGAAAAATATGGTTTTCCAGGCTATGAACCTGTAGTGCTGATTGACAGACCCGTACCTCTTTACGAGAAGACTGCCTATTATGCTTTGTCAGAGTGTTGCATTATCAATGCTGTGAGGGATGGGATGAACCTAATGCCATACAAGTACACTGTCTGTAGACAGGGGACTCCCAAAATGGATGAAGCTTTGGAAATAGATTCTGGGTGCCCACGGACAAGTATGCTTGTTGTTTCTGAGTTTATTGGTTGCTCGCCATCACTAAGTGGCGCAATTAGGGTCAATCCTTGGAACATTTATGTTGTAGCTGATGCATTGTATGATGCCATAACCATGTCTGATGTAGAGAAGCAGCTGCGGCATGAGAAGCACTATCGATATATTAGCTCTCATGATATGGCTTATTGGGCCTGCAGTTTTATGCAGGATTTGGAGCGAGCATGCAGAGATCACTATGGTAAACGTTGTTGGGGCATTGGCTTAGGTTTGGGTTTCAGAATATTGTCCCTTTCTCCGAGTTTTAGGAAGCTCTCCTTTGATCATATTGTTCCTGCATATAAGAGGACATCTAGAAGGGCTATATTTTTAGATTATGATGGCACACTGGTACCCGAATCTTCCATTGTCAATAACCCAAGTCATGATGTCATCTATGTTCTGAGGAAGCTTTGCGATGACCCTAAGAACACTGTGTTTATTGTTAGCGGCAGGGGGAAATACTCTCTGGGCGATTGGCTTGCTCCATGCAAGAATTTAGGAATAGCAGCAGAGCACGGATACTACCTAAGGTATATTATTGTTGTATACTGATATCTAGCTTCAGGATTTAACTTCTACTATGAAAAGCCATTTTTATGCTTTCGTAAATGACACACCTGCTCGCTACAAAGTCAAATACTATCTTTTTATGGATTGCTTTATTTTCATTGAGATCTTTGCAAAATGGGTGTCTGTTTATTGAAGACAGTGGATTTCAAATGACTTACCCACAATTGCTATTAATTTATTATACAATATGGGTTTATTTGATTCCTTCCTGCAGATGGACTAGGATATCTGAATGGGAAACCAGTCATGTAGCTACAGATTTTGAGTGGAAAAAAACTGCAGAACCTGTGATGAAACTATATACTGAGGCAACTGATGGCTCATATATTGAAATGAAGGAGAGTGCCTTGGTGTGGCACCATCAAGATGCTGACCCTGATTTCGGATCATGCCAGGCCAAGGAGCTGTTGGATCATCTCGAAAACGTTCTTGCCAATGAGCCTGTTGTTGTTAAGAGAGGCCATAATATAGTTGAAGTGAAGCCACAGGTATATACGTGTTACTTGGTTTTTGTTTTTCTGATTTCAGCCCAATATCTTTTCTAATGTTGGCCCTGCTAATTTTCAGGGAATAACTAAAGGTTTGGTTGCGGAGAAAGTTCTTTCCACAATGATCAGTAATGGGAAACCGCCTGATTTTGTGATGTGCATTGGCGATGATAGATCAGATGAGGACATGTTTGAAAGCATATCAAGCACAGCCTATAGTTCATCACTCTCTGTTGCTCCAGAGATCTTTGCTTGCACAGTTGGCCAAAAGCCTAGCAAAGCTAGGTATTACCTAGATGATCCTGAAGAAGTTAGGTCACTACTGAGACGTTTGGCAGCTGTTTCAACCCTGCATTATAGTTGTAGCACATAAAACTAAGTTTCTTATAAAAAATGTCGTTTAAATGGTGAAATACAATGTTGTCCTCCTGCATCGCTTACACCAGGTTTAGAAGAACAATGGCACTGGCATTGTCAGTTGGAAATAGGATGCTGACTACAATGATTCTTTACTGTCAAGACACAAGGGGACTCTCTGGAAGTTGGTTCTTGATACTAATATGTTCACTGCGTGGTTGGATCTGGCTGATGCAGCTCTTGAATGTTTCTTCTCCATCAATGGTGGGGATTGTAGTGAATTTGGTGGCTTGAAGACCGACTTTTCTTTTTCTATAGATTTAGATTAGGTGGGTTGGCGTATGTGGTTTTAATGCATAGGGGATATATTAATCTTGTTTAGAACTTTAGATGTTCATGAATCATGATAGGCTTGTACACATTACTGGTTTTATCATACATGACAGGGTCTTGGAAAGATATCTTTGTGGCCCTGCAAACTGTTTCGGTGCATCTCATTCAAGGATGCTCCTATTATTTCCAATCTAAGAGCTTGTTTCCAGGTGACAGTTCAATCATGTTGAGAATCCAAATGTTTAATCTAACATGAATATAACTCAGCTTATTATGTTCATTAAAAAGTATAATTTTTTCATTTTTGATGTCATTTATCCCAAAACTTGAATTGGGCCAAAGCCCATTAATGATCACTTCTCAAACACAAGTTGATTGTCAATTTTTTATTAATTAATCGAAGACGAAAGAAAGACCCTGCGAGACTAAACAACTTCGTTGAGAAGGTTTTAAGTTATTATTACTCATCAGTCATCTCCGGGTAGTGGGTTGTTTTTACACTTTCGGAGACTACGTTGACGACAAACCAACAGACTTTGAGGACCCAGAAACCACCTGAAAAAAAATGTCTCTTGGTCGTTTTACTCTCTTCACAGCTCTTGTCCTCGTCATCTCCCTCTCTGCCTTTGAGGTACCTGTTTTCTTAAACCCTAAATTAAGTTGAAGCATTGTTCAATGAGTGCGATTGTAATTTCCTGTTTTGCAGGTTCACTCAGCGAATGAACGTGATGACCAGAGCTTTAAACCCTCATCGCCATTTGCTACAGCTCTCGAAATACTACAGAAGCAAATCGGGCAAGTCTTAATGTTCTACTTAACTTTCGTTTTACTAACTTTCTCGGTAAACTGGAAGAAAAAAATGGAATTTTCCTAATTGATATATAGTATGTGCCTTTTTTTAAAAAATATTTATAAATTCCATGTGTGAAAAATAGTTAGTGTTACAGCTGAAGTTACATTTTCTTTTATTTTCTCGTCAAAAGAATAGTGGCATGAATTTAGCATCTTGTAAATTGTAGTATTTAGTGGCATTGAGAACTTGAACCAATTTGAAACATGGTAGTTTTTAAA
This sequence comes from Cedrela odorata, assembly GCA_035584115.1. Taxonomy (NCBI): domain Eukaryota; kingdom Viridiplantae; phylum Streptophyta; class Magnoliopsida; order Sapindales; family Meliaceae; genus Cedrela; species Cedrela odorata. The sequence goes on along the minus strand of JAXCLQ010000011.1, from coordinate 2,986,230 downwards.
CCAACCAAAGAGAGTCTAATTGGTTTTATTTCTCCATATTCAGCTACACTTTCAAGAGCATTGGTCTTCTTCGCCGTGCAATGACCCACCCCTCATTCTCCGAAGAGAACAACAAGGCATTAAGCATTTTGGGTGCCAAAGTCATAGAAACATCAGTGTCACTTCGTTTCCTTTGTAAAGACATTGAAATTTCAGCGAAAGATCTGAATCGCTGTATTTCAGAGATTTCGAATGTGGATTCTTCATGTGCTGTTGATGCCATGCGGTTGGGGTTACAGAAAGTGATTAGAGTTTCTCCCAAGACCAATTCTTCGATTCCTGCTATTGTTTGTGGTGGTTTCAGAGCAATCTTTGGTGCTATTGCTATGGATACGAAGAAATCTGATGATGCAGGAGATTTGTTCTGGCGTGTTCATGGTGGTGAGTTTGGAAAAGCTCTGGCATTCTAAGTTGAGATTTCTACTATCTGCAGCTAAAAGAATTCGGATACTAGTAGTATTATGTATTATGGGGCTTTCATTTAGTGGCAAGAATTGTTGATCTCTTACCCATGGTTTTCTAGAATAGTATGACCGATGATGTTATATGTGAATAAAACTAGATTGCCTTGGCTTGTAGTAAGTTTGTTTTGGTGCATATTAGAAGTAAAATCTGTCAATTTGGAGTGCACTTTCATGGTTTTTCTTGGTCTCTCTTTGATTTATGCTATACATTCTTTATGATGATTTGGAATCTTTTTTTGGTTTGGTGGGTTAGGAAGAAAACATTGTGTCTCTTGTGAAAGTTTTAATGTTATATTATGTGTGGCATTTTTATAAGTATTTCAGTAAAGGTTGCTTTACATACTAGTCCATCCGGCAATCTTGATGTGTGGAAAAAATACCCTCATGAAAAAGGTTGCCAGTGTTTAGCTTTCTTAGCCTGATCATAGGAAGCATTGATAAATAGGGATGTGTTTGTCAGAAATATGGCAAAGAACTAGATCAAGTCTAGCAAAAAGGGCCAAGGTGCTTGGATCAATCAATTTTGACTATAACCGCATTTGAAATCACTGCACTTGCACAGCTTTAACTTCATGCTTAGTTTGCTACTCTTGTCATGTTTGTGTGAGGAAGAATTATGTCCCAATATTTGATATAGCATTAGTAATATTTATTACTCTGTTAAATTTGACCAATTGCAACTCTCTTCCATGTGTTTTTTTATCTTTCTGTCCTGAAATAAATTTCCTTGAAAGGTTGAAATGGTTTTCCTCTGCTTTTAGAACCTCGTTTAATAATCTTTGAGATCTCAGAATGAGCTGATTCATTTTGTTTGGTATTTGCTTGCTTGACATTATTAGTTCCGTCATACATTAAGAACCTGATGACCTGAACAAATTCACAAATAGTGTAGTCCTTTTTGGGTAGTCTAGGTCACTGGTGAAAGAAATTAGATTGGATGGTAATTATTCTGCCTGACAATGTCTACGCAATATCCACAAAAAAGGCAGGTCTTGATGGGGTATTTTCTCATTTTCTGGGGTGCATAATGTTCATTTTGGTGTCTTGTACATTGAAACTTGAACCTGGTTTTGATTTTTCTGGCCTAATATTTGGTTTCTTCAAAATTGGATTTTAGTTTTAGATCTCTTGTTTGTGTAGTATGGATATAATGTATGTTAAAAGTCGATGCTTGGATTCAAATCTCAATTAGAATATTCAAGTCTTTAATTGCAAGGTTGGATAGGTTGTTGAGTTATTCTAAGGTCTTGAATTAGTTTACCACATTCCTAATTGCCCACTCACGCAATCAAGTTACATAATCTCAAATATAAAAATGAGCATATGTATGCTCTTTTTCATTCCCAACAACACAAACATAACAGTACTCTTCCATTCCCTACCCCAAACCATATGAATGATTTAAGTAATCCTGAGTTGCCATTAATTTTTTAATTTTATTTATCGTTAATTACTTAACTAATAACAAAGATAAATACGTTGTCATTTCATATGTAAGGTCGTCTAATCAAATGATTAGTGGGTGGTCACAGCTGGCAAAATCTCCGTGCTGTGGATTTCTATCCTATCCACCTTTTCAAAACATCTGGACTCTTCATCATAGTGGATCCCACCAGAACTTTCTACTCGTTTCTGTTGACCCAATCTCCCTCAATACCAACGGCTCTAACCCTCTCCTTACCAAAATACCCTCCTCTATCATATATAATACAATTCATCCCACTTCAGATTCTTGCTTCTCTCCAATGCCCACAGAAGCAGCTGCTATGGCCCAAATAGACCTCGAATCAGTAGAAGGAACATCCAACTCTCTCCTCAGCAACACCAGATGCTGCTTCTGTTTCCCATGTTTCGGCTCCCGTCATCAATCCTCTACCGTCGGGATAGCCTGGTGGCAGCGAATACGCACTGCCCAAATTCAATCAAACAACCGCTGGTGGGCTCCCGCAGTAACTACCTTTCAGAAAGTCCGTGAGTGGTCGGAGATCGTCGCCGGACCCAAGTGGAAGACTTTCATCAGAAGATTCAACAGAAGCAGAAGTAACAACAGTAACGGTCATCCTGGGAAATTCCAATACGACGCTTTGAGTTATTCTCTCAATTTCGAAGAAGACGCCTACTTGGACGACGACGACGATTTTTCTAGGTTTCGCAATTTTTCATCTCGGTATGCTTCTAGTAAGTTAGCGTCGACGACGACGGCGCCTTTGGATGGCGTGGATGCTTTAGGCAAGGACGTGGTAGTGCTCGCGTGAATGACGCAACCGTGTAAAAAATGAGCTGGAGTGCTTGTTGACTTTGTGACGTTAGGTGGCGGCGCTAGCTGTATCATTTTTATTGGTTATTTTTATTTATTTTTTAATGTTACTCTTTTCATAAGGAAAATTTTAATTTTTTATTAGTAATAACATCTTGGTCCCTACAGTTTTTATTACTTCTCAGTTAAAGACAATTATTTTCATTTGTATTATACAGATCCCTGACATATTAAAATAACTAAAATACCCTTCATTAGTCGGTCTCATTTGTAAGGATGATTTGGTCATTTCAATAGGAGTCAGGATCTATTTAATACAAGTAGATCAATTATGTCTTTATTTAAGAAAACATAAAAACTGAAGGATTAAGATGTCACGTTATACCGATTTTTGGTTTTATTGGTTGGTGGTGTCGTGTTCGGTGGGTGTAAAGATGAAGATGGTGGGTGGCGTGTAGGCGTAGAAAGTTTGGTAAATATTATATTTTATATATATTTTGTGGGGATTTCTTGTGGGAATAAGGGATTTATACGTTGTATTTTTATATATATTTTTTTGTTTTTGGATAATTAAATATGATCTTTGTCTAATGTACAAATTTACAATACTTGCTATTTTAATATAGTGAACTAAGTGACTTTTTGGAATGGATATCATATGGCTGTTATTGAGTTTTTATATTTTATGATTCCTTACAAGATGATTATAATGTCAAATCTTAAACATTTATATAATTATTAAATAGATGTCGATGTGAGAGAGAGTGAAGTACTTGTAGTAGCAATTACAGGAAAAGGTGTTCGAAGGAACATCTGTTATATTATTAACTATGTTAATGATCTGGATATTCGACAATCGATTGATAATACACATAAACTGATACTCGTCTTTTCTGCTATTTACTCAGCAATGCAAAATGTCGCCCACAATCCACGGTAAGCATAAGAAGTTCATGCCTTCCTGGCGATAACTTTGCTGGTAAGTTACAAGGTACCTACCGTGATGATTAGAAACGGAGCTCCTGGGTAAGCTGCAAGCAGAATATTAGAAAAACTGATGGGTAACAAGCACTTTTTCTATTACTATGGATGTTTTCTCGTCCGCCCTATGAAAAAAATTATGATCCTTGCACTCGAGCTCTTCTTTTGTCATGGTGACATGGATGTAAACTTGGCCATAATTTAATAGACCAGTCTCATCCAAACAACCAATCAGGTGCCGACCCTTTGGAACATATATTCGACACTTACTCTTTAAATCAGACAACTGACTTTCATGATGCGCTTTAAGCATCATTGAGATGCAGGGTTCAACATTTGGTTCATAAACTTGAAGCAGCATCTTCACCAGAATATTTTTGGTATCAGCAATGCTGAAACTATGTAAGACATCCAAAACTGCCTCTCTATTTGACAACATTTTGTCCAGTAGATGCAATTGTTCATGTTGCATTGCCTCAAATACTTCATCCTTAATCCCCAAGGTAGACAAGAGGGAAATAATCTCTCGATGAATCACTCCATTTAGTGACATTAAGCATCCTATTTTTTTTTTTTATTCAAATTTAAGCATACAACTATGCAGAGACAGCTTTCTGTAGGAGTTACGATCAACAGCAATGACACCTTTGTAGCGATCGTATCTAATTTGAAATGCTGAAGGTGTGACTCAGTCCACATTTCTGGGCAACTTGCCAAGCAAAAGATTGAGAAAATTTTCCAATACCATCTGAGAAGCAGTAGTCGGTACTATCAGAATCAGAAGTAATTTCAACATCAGGGATAATCTCTACTTGTTGTACAGGAACAAGGAGAGTTTGCCCGGAAGAGCTGAACGGTTGACCCATCCACGCTGCACATTTAGACATGCTGCGAATTTTGTTAAAGCATCCCATCCATTCTCTAAATATCTTCCGTTCTCACCTTATCATTAGAAGTAAACATCCAAACAGAATTTGATCGCAGTTGACTAGCTGAGAAAGCCAGAAACTCGTATCTTTTGTCTCCAATCACAATCCCATCTCGAAAAATAGACTGTAATATATTTTAGTTTTATAAGGTTTGGCAAATATACCTCGTTGGATGCTTGTGGAAAGAGCATTTGGGGAAAGCTTACTCCAATCTTCTTCAACAAAAGAAACTCTTATAAAATCTGAAGCATATGTTGCAAATTTCTTTACAACATAATGAGAAGTTTCAAGCTCAGGACCCATACAATAAAATATTTGATGGAGTGACTAAATCCTATAACAACTCATTGCGTTATGATCCATCAACCTTTTGTGGAATAATAAGGGAATGCTCTTAGAATTTCTCCCTAGTGCGTGCAATTGTCTCTTTACGAATGACACGGGATCATAGCAAGTTGACTTCAACTTGTGTAACTTTTTGCAGAACTATTAAACTAGTCTCAGTGGTTAAACCACTAAGGATCTCAATCAATTCGTCATCTCCCGCAGCAAAACTAACTTTTTGATTATGAACAAGAGAATTGAGCAGGTAAAGGACCTAATATGCTAAATCAAAACTTGGTCTGCATTTAACAAGAGGAACTATTTCAGAAGCACAACGGAATTCTTCTCCGTCCTCTAAAATTAGAACTGTCTTGTTGCCTTTATAATTAGGGAGATTTATTCAGATATCTGACGCGAATAATCCTTCTTCAATTTGCCAAACAAAATGAAGTTGATTGTTCAATAGTCTTCATCACAGAGAATTCCGTTGTAAGAACCCAGAGAAAGTCAAAATCATTCTTGCAGATATGATATCGATCGTTATGGAATTCTGTTAGGGGAATTGGTACTGACGACTCGTTGGAAATTCTTACTTAAAGCAGATGTTTTAGGTTAAGTCTTGGGAGAGACAAACTTTCCAGAGGAGAAGACCTGAATGTCCCTCGAGTGGCTCAAGTAGAGTTAAGAAGGGACAGTGTACCGAAGCTGTAATAATTGTGATTTGGTAACCGTGAGTTGTAACTGCTCCTAAGTAGGGGCCGTTACACGGAGCCCACCAGAAAAAGAAAATCCCTCTAGGAAGAGAGAAATTGTACTTGAACCCTTGTTAATTCACGGTTAGCCCTCATTAAATCTATAAAATGAATCTCTTAATTATCCCTTGAATTTTTCAGAATAGAAACTCGAAAATATAGAAAACCAAATTACATACGCAAATAAGAGAAGAACGAAAGATGAGCGGAAGCTCAATCTTTATTCTCAGTTTTGCAACTTCTACAAATCATCAACTGTAACAATAAGACTCCAAATTCAATTCAAAATTTCCTATTCTTAAAACCTCTAAACAGACATTTGAATTGTGTTAAATGAACATCCAAATTTCTGTCTCGAATGCTAAAACATTTCAGATGTTCAAAATATGCTATTCAAGTATCTCAATAAAACTAAATTATTATTTTCTCATCATTTAAATTACCCCCACTATATTAAATTTATTTAGCTCCGCTACTAATTATTGGTGATGTTTCTATGACAAGTTTTTAGTCCAAAACATCCTCGAACAAAATCTCCAACTTATAACAACGCTAACTATCTTGTGTTTCCTCCTGAGATTCCCCATTTTGCTTTTAGGCATCAGCCAACCTCTCACACCCTCCTAAGTCTCCAAAACATAAAACTCTTTGTCGTCTCATAAAACCGGCATGCAAAACACTATTCTCAACTCTGCTCTTGGCCTTAGTGGGAATGGGTATGATATCGGCGAGTTTCTGGGACTCGAAGATGAGGTTGTTATTTCGCTCCTTTAATAATCTTAAATGCGTTCTTGGTTACAAGTGGGTGATTGATAACAAGAGTAGAGGAATCCCGAGGCCTGGTCCGATCCAAGAAGAAATATTTAGAGGATAACAAGAATTTTAAAAGTAATAAAAGCCGAGACATCTTAAGGTTGTGTTAAAAATCTTGGGTCAGAACCTCATTCTGAGACCACCTTATAAAGGTTTTGGCCATAATTTATAAAAGTCTTAATCACAACTTATAAAGACATGTAACACTTGAGCTCATTTCAAATAGATAAAAGGGTTTCAAACAAAGACTTCCGATATCTCACTACAATTACGTATATGTGAATGATTCGTTTCATTCTCAAATTCTTCCAGATTATTTTGTAATAAGAATTCTTACCAAATTAAGCTTCTTACATAATAAGAATCCTATTGATACAATCTTACAAATTTCAAAAAATCGATACTTACAAAATAAAATCTCTGCAATTCTTGTAATTAAAATACTACTAGGATTATTATTTTTAAGTTAGATAGAATTTTACTAAGTTTGAGAGACTTACACCTATAAAAGTAGGCTAATAGTTACCAGGTATGCATGATGATAACATTATGTTAGAAGAAACTTATATTTTCTTTAGCTCTATTTCTCTCTCATATTAAAAAGTAAAATCCTGACTTAAGTATTGGAGGTTTGTTGGACAATCGGCTTTTTACCCCATAGCTGTTGATTGTAGTTGCAAGTCGAGTAGTATAAGAAAAAGATCGTTGCTGGTGTATAGGATCCACATAAAAGATTTTTACTGCATCAACATTTGGCGCCGTCTCTGAGAATCTGAACAAAAAGTCAGAAATCACAAAAAAATAAAAATAAAAATAAAAAACAAAAAAAAAAAAGATCATGGCAACCATGTAAACTTATGCAACAAGAAACCAAACAACGATAAGGAAAAATTTTCATGACAAACCCTTTGAGAAGATAGAGACGGTTAGCCAAAATGATAATAATCAACCACTACCCTTAGAAGGCACAAGTCACGATTTAGAGACTTCATCTCCACATCAAAATTTCTCCAACCCAAGAATCACAGAAATTGTATGGTGATTAAACGATTGGCTGATAATAATAATAATAATAATAATAATAATAATAATAATAAGAGTTTCAAGCCTATACTAGCAAAAGTCGTGAAAAATAGTATTTCAAGTATCTTATATATCAAGAATTACGAAACCAGTCTCCGATAAAATATCACTAAGAAAATGTATACTGCGGTGGAGAAAGGAAAAAGAAAAGTTTCTAATTATTCCCCAATCAAATGGTAAAAAAAAACATAAAGTGTGGGACAATA
>JAXCLQ010000011.1:2955433-2966429 GCA_035584115.1 Cedrela odorata | reverse complement strand
ATATATATATATATATATATAATGACATATAATTTAAAATTTTATTTTTAAATTTGATAACATTTGAGCATTATACATTTATGATAAGTTGGATTAACCATATATATATTGAGTAGAGTTGAATGATTTATTAGCATAATCATCCTTAGAACCAATAAGCCATTTTCAATACAATTGATCATCAATGTTTTTAAAAACAATGAATAATAAATTAAGGAGAATGCAAGGAGAACATTGACAAGAAAGTGATGAGAAAGGTAAAGAAAATGCCAAGAAGTCTATAAAGAAATACAATGTTCATAACTCGACGTTACATACTTGTGCTTAAGATTTCTACAAGAGAAAAAGATTACAATAAATTACCCAAATACACATTTCATCTACACAAGTTTTGCAGAATAAAGATGTCAAAAAGATTTGGAAATAACTTAACACGGTACTGTTAATTAATTCGCCAGCTTTATTGTACTCGTAAAGTTTATCATACCATCTGTATTCTATGGTTCATTGGCGAACTTATAGTAGGAGAGAGAGGAAGCTAGCTCAGCCATATCATTGTTCGAAGAAGAACAGGGAAATCTGCTCTTCTTAGACCAAAGCCATATCTTGGAAACAGAGAAGCTCTCACCTCTACTCCTGCCACTGATTTTCTTCTCCTCCAATTCTCCATCAACCTGAGAATTTTCATGGTCTTTTTCCTCTTTGACAAGCTTTACATCAGAACTAACATCATCTTCACAGCCACTATGCTGGGACAATGCGACTTGCAAATCCGAATCAATGACAACGTATTTATATGTACCCATTGAATAACATCTTCTTTCATCCAAAGTACAATTACTTATCTCTCCTTGTGCTTTTTCTCTGCTTTCTCTATTTGTGCTTCTGAATTTACCAAGTCTCACTGAAAAAACCCTTTTTGGAGCAGCACTTTCTTGCACAATTTCAGGTTTATGATGAACAGATAATCCATTTTCTTCCTCGCTTGTAAACCCATTTGATATCTCCCTCAAAACTTCAAAGCTAGACACAGGATTTTCCATGGAATATTGACCAGCGCTGTAAAGGGTTCCTCTACAAAGAGGGCATGTAGAGTTTGAAAGAAGCCATGTATCTATGCAGGCGATATGGAAAGCATGGCGACAAGTTGGAAGCAACCTCAGTTTATCCTGTTCTGAGAATTCACATAGACAAACAGCGCAATCAAATGGCTCCTTCAATCCCTCTATATTTTTATAGTAGAATATAGGTAGAGAGTCTATCAAAGCTTGATCAAGACCCGAGTCATGCAGCCTGAAAAGCTGTTGAAGCTGTCTTTGCAGGGCATGGGAGCCAGGGGTTTCTGGGTATCTATTGGATTGATGATCTGGTAAGTAAGGTGATCTTTTTATGAGATATCTAAAAAGCAAATGGAGAAGACCAGAAATGAAGAAAATAACAGCTACAATTACTATAATCAAAAGAATTACTGGACTGATTCTGCCTGATGATTCAGTTTCATAGTTGAAACTGTTAAGATTTGGTAATGAAGAAGGTGATAGAGAAGGTGAATTCATAAAAAAATCTCTATGCTTTTTCTCATGTAGAATTCTAGACATTCTGGCTACTGTTTATGCTCTGAAAAATCTTTGTTATCAACTACTCTCCGAAATACATTCTGTCTAGCCTTGAATTTGTGAAGATATAATAGTTGGCTAGCTCAGAATATGTTGAGTGGAATTTAGGATGCTATGATAAGAAGAAAAATATCCAATTATTCTCAAACCGATACTTAGTTATGAACTTTGAGCTACCAAATGAGAAAGTAGATGATTCTAGGAGAGTATTAAGTTTGAAGGTACCAACCTCTGGTATGGAGAGTTTTCTTGAAACAACTGGTGGAAGTTCCAAGGATGTCTTTGGTTGGCGATGGAGACTTCTAGTCTTTTTTCTACACATAAGACCTAAGAGACAGAAGGGAATTTTTGTTTGCTTGTCTTGTGCAATTACTACACAAAAGAAAATTATAAGAAAAGAAGGGAGTTAGTACACGAGTCCACATATTCCACTTTGTATTTCCACAGTTAACACAAGAGATGGACACCCTTTTAACCAAACAAACCCTAAAAGACTTTTTTTTTTAGTACTTTTCTTGCATCTATCATCAAGGTTTAGATGCCTAATTAAAAAGTTGAGCAAGGATGAGGAGACCACAAGGAAGGTTAGAAATGATTAAAAGGTCCACCACCTTATGGGTACTTAGATTTTCCACTATGTTCTGTAATCCTTCCTTTTTCATCAGAAATTGTCAAAATAAGTACCTTTCAATGATGATCTTGTGTGTGATTGCCTGCCAACCACGGCAATTTTTCCATCAGTCTTGGCATGTAAGCTGCGTATTCACTGTTTGTGGTTCTTAGGTTATAAGAGAGGCTAGAAGGATGATAGCTTGGCGCATTGTCATTCAATCATGATAATTTAACTCTCTTAGGAGTAATTTAGAAGAGTCATAAGACCATTGATCACCATTATGACACGTTAGATATAATATGATTATACAAAAGACATATCCGAGAACAAAACCTCATGGTGGTGGGTCACCCGACTCACGCACATGTGCTTTTCCTTCCACGCATGGCATCTAAATTCATCTACGATTTTGCTAAAAAAAGAGAGCTCGTTATAGCCAAACCATGTTTTGTACGTCGCCGTAGACAATTCTGCTTGATGTTGGTTGATGCAGCTTCAACAAAGTAATTGATAAATCTTGTTTTTTTTTTTTTTTTGGCTTTTTGATAACTGTTCTTTGAAACAACATAATCATCATTCATGTCAAACCTTGTGAATTAATATAGTCAATATATACCACTAAAGATTTTTGCCAATGTGCTACTTCGGCATAGCCGAATCAACTCTTAACATGAAGCAAACAAACACTCTGCCAGTAACGCAGACAATGAATTGAGGATTAAAATCAAAAATATTGTCGGATATATGAATAGATTACAGTTAAGAAATCATGAATTTTGAAGTCAAGCACTGTAGAGAAAAATTAAAATGTCTGAAACTAATAATCTCTTAACATACATATAGAATGAAAGAAAATTCTAAAGAAAATTCTTTCACATCTCATATGTTCCTCCAAATGAGATGTGCTTGGCCTTGCGGTTGATCATGCTTCCAAGCAAATGGGTCTCTCTTCTTCTTCCTTGATTGTATCGATCATAACAACAACTTGATTTATGCTTGGCCTTTCATTTGGAGAAGGATTTATGCACTTCAGTGGCACCTGTAGCAAGTTCACCGTCCTTTCTTCACATGCACCTTCTGAAATTAAGGCCTTGTCAAAAACTTCAACAGTCCATTCCTCTCTAACCACTGAATTCACCCATGTAGCCAAATTGAACCCATTGTTCTGTACTAGCTTCCCTGTTAAGAGCTCAAGAAGAATCACACCAAAACCATAAACGTCAACCTTGAAGGTGCTACATATCTGGGTGCTCATATCATTGATTTTGAAGCTACTGCATTGTGCAAGGATTGATTGGTCTTGACTCTCAGTTGTCATTAACCCATATTCACTGATACATGGCTCCATGTTCTTGTTGAACAAAATGTTTGTGGATTTCATGTTACCATGAGCGATCCCATCATCACAAAGCTCCTCGTGCATCAGTGCAAAAGCTTTAGCGACACCAGCTGCAACTCCTAGTCTGCTATCCCAGTCAAATGATTGTCAATTTTGGGATCCTGAATACAACATGATGCGGGATTAAATTAGTACTAGTTCATTCCAGCGTCTGACTCTGTCTTATTGATGCATAATGCATGAATTCAACAGTGCTAAATCAATTTGGGCTTAACTGATACATGCTGCATTCTAAGTAGCTTTCATCATATCATTTCTCAACCTATTATACTCTATTTTTAATTATTTCATTAACAACTCTAGAATGTCAATGGAAATGAAATATATAAAGGTAATCAATTTACCATGAAGAAGCTTGAATAGACTTCCATTTGGCTGATATTCATAAACCAGAAGCTTCTCTTGCTTGGAACAATAATATGCAACTGGGAGCAATACATTTGGATGTTTCACTTGGTCTATCTTCTGCATCCTCTTCTTGAAGTCTTCACTAGAAATGAGCCAATCTCTTAACCTTTTCACTGCCAATATCATTCCATCATCAAGCATCACTTTGTAGAGGCTTCCGTGTTTTCCTCTTCCAAGCAATTCTGCTGGTTCTCGAAGCAAATCTTCAAATTTCAACCTCTGCACCACTGGACTTGTAAGAACTACAAGCGATGATGAAGCCATTCCACTCTCAACAGATGTTATTGAATACTCTCATCTATTCTCACCAGTATTTAATCCATTTGAAGTACCACGAGGCTTGTTGCTAGTGGTATCCACTGTCACTCCCTTCTTCACGACATCAGTGTTTTCTTTTTTCGGCTTCTTTTTGCTAACTAATTTCACGGCAACTAAGGACAGAAAAAACAGTGCAAGAAGAATATAGCCCGAGAATAACAGAACCAGATTAGTTGAACCTTTCGATTTCTTTCTAGCTGGGGGAGATGGTGGGCAAGCATTTGGCAGTGGTTTTCCACATCATCCTGGATTACCTGAAAAGCTGTCAGCTCCAAACCGGCCTTTGACATCAGGAATTGGGCCACTGAGGTTGTTGTTGGATACATTGAACTGCAGAAGATTGGAGAAATCGAATTCTGGAATTCCTCCACTAATCTGATCGTTTTCCGCAAACAAGGTTAACAGACCCGAAATCCGAGACAAATCCGGGAGATCGCCAGAGAAATTATTGTTGGATATATCAAGCCTCTTCAAATTATTTAACTGTGGTAGAGTATCAGGAAGGTTGCCAGAGAGTTTGTTCCCCCTTACATAAAAGTGAGTCAAGTGTTTGCAATTTGATACTTCTTCTGGTACAGTTCCAACAATATTGTTACTTTCCAGGCTCCAGACAATAAGAGACTTTGTTGTGCAGACAGAATCAGCATCAAGAATGCCACCGAGATTAAACCATCAAGCACAAATTTTCTAACAGATTGCTGCCTCGTATCACAAGTTACACCCACCCATTTGTCATTGCATGGGTCCGAACTTGTATTCCAACCCCAATTCTGATCTCTTGGTGCATTTCCTGCTGAAAGTTTCTCCATGAATTGAACTAGTGCCTGCCTCACATCGTTTACTTCAGAATTTGCAATGGTGAAGTGGAAAAAGATCACAATGGGCGGTGCCCAGATAAAATTTCGATCCATTTGTTTTAACAAAAATGCACTCTCACTTTGCTTTTTCCTTTATGAAGTGATTGTAGGTTGCAGAACAATGAGATAGTAACAAAGCTGATGTTTTACTAAATTGACAATTGGCTGAATTTACAAAGATGATTGTAATTTGTGTTTGTGATTGCCAGCAAGTACTTGCAAAATGGCATCAAGTAGCATATTTTTATTTAGCAGCCGGCAGACTGAAAGAGTCAAGAAATATGGAATGTCATGTCCCTCTCGATCGGCTTCTAACAGTTCAGCAGTGTTTGACGGTTCTAGAGACATGTGTACAGTGTACCTGCACTCATTCTTGATTACTCAAGTATGGTTAATGTTGCTTATGTCTGATACAAGTGGAGCTTTCTTATTCATCCATAATAATACAAGCCATACTCAAGATAGAGGCCAATTTAAAATAGAGTGAAATATTGAATAAGTATATTTTCTGCATATGTTTTAAGTTTTGGATTCTAACCAAAGATAGACTAATCAAATTCCTTAACTCGCCAATAATTTTTATTTTTCTCTTTTTCTGTTGTGCTTTGGGAGTGGGGCTAAGTAGATCCAAGTACTCACTACTCGAGGAGTACACCTGCCAACGTTCACAGTTCACTTCGATTTACAAAAACAATTTTATTTAATGAAGCTTCTTTTTGAGTATCCTATACACATTTACCCATCTATGGGCTTGTATTATATTTGAAATTCTGACAAGCTGTAGGGTGCATTTTTTAGGAGATCCTGCTTTTACAAGAATTTTAAAAAAAAAATGGTAAGAAAAGGCATACAGAACTTGAGAGAAGATGGAAAACAAAGATCATGTAAGAATGCAAAATAATAGACAATACAATCACTTCATCTGTGATCTCACAGAGAACAAGTTCAAACAATCGAAAAGGAAGGAAGGACGGCTGACAAGAGAAGATAACCAACTAATAAGATAAGTATGAAAAGATATGGAAAATTTGACAGAAACATTTCAATTATCAACTTTTTTTCTCTCATTCATCTTCAATATCTGCCCTCATATCCTCACTGGGTAAAAATTCACTTCAACTTCTTTTTCAATGGTGGGCAAGATCTCTTTTATCTGTCATGGTATTACAAAGCTAAAACTATAATATAACTGAACAACTGAACATGTTGATTATAGGAATTCATTGCTGCTCTCACCAAGTAATTTAGTTCAATGATGGCAAAGCCCCAAAACTTATCATGGATCTGCATGTCCGGCAATGTCATCATCACTCGATACACTTTCTTCTTCACTAATTTCCTCATCCTCACCATCCTCTTCACCTGCTGAGTTCGTAATATTCTCCTTCTTCGCATATCTCTCACAGTACTCTGTTCCAACAAATAAGAGTTAAGATAATGACATGTCAAATTCCTCAAACTGTATAATTCCAAACAGGCAGACTCAGGAAGGCAAATTCCAATTCAGAGGTCCCCCCTTATATGATGAGAAAATGTTTCAATGTTGAATTGTTTGTAGTTGAATTCATATTATGCTACAGAAGAACATCTATGTCACTAAATCACTCAATTTTAGAATTCATAGAAAATGTTTTTATTACTGAAAGTTGTTTGACTAAAGCATCCAAAAACGGAGGGAAAAATGGATCCATTCTATGCAAACATTTACCTTTCACTTTTTGATCATACTGTTTTCGGTCCTTCATCATCAGTGAAGCTGCATCACCATTGAGGGGGTCTGAAGGATTTGGATAAAGCAGGAGTTGTGGAAGAAAAACTTCAAAAATGTTTAACAGATCTGCAACAACGAGAATAATTGCTATATATGTGAGAAATCCTAGTTAATCCAAAAAGTAAGAAGCGTTTGAGTTTGCAGAAAAGAGTGTGCAACTATAATATAAAAACAATGTATACAGACATAAATCCACAAACCAAACAATTTTAAATGCATAAATATATGAGCATGGGAATATAAACTACATAATATAGGTAGAAAATTTAAGAATAGATGGTTACCAAACATTGGGCTCCATGATTGGTTAATAACATCCAAGCATACAGAACCAGACCTGTGATTAATGAAAAAACTTGTTCATAGCAGCTCAAAGTACCTGCAGCAGAAGATTCAATTTGAAATAATAAAGAGACAAATCTTCTTTTCAAAGTACAAGTTGCTCACATCTCATCTACATTAGGGTGGTATATCTTGTTCACGAACCCAACAGAAGGAGACTTGTATGGATAAGCTTCAGGAAGCTCAACACGAATCTTCCAAACCCCACCTTCATAAAGGCCTGCAAGCATCATGTACATATGACATAAAAATATTAAGACAAACGGATAAAGTTTGGATAATCAATCCATTGGATTCTTGGTAAAAGAAAAAGGATGTCACGAGATTGCATAGGAAAAGATGAGCATCCTGTTTATTCCCCCAGTTAGTAAGTCTTGGAATTAAACAAACAATATTTGACAATAAATCCTTCTAGATATATCCAAATGAATCATCTGAAAATATAATATCCAGAACCATGTAATTACTGCATAGCCGTGGACATCAACCACATATTTTGTAAGGAAAATGTCGTATCTTGAATGTTTAAAATAAACACTGAAATTTCAAAAGGGATTATCATGATCCAGACAACAGCTTTCATAGAAATTGTGGGCTTGAAAGACATAAAGAGACTTTAGGCTCCTTGCAGGTTACATGGAAAGGCAATTGAAAAAACCCGAGTTTCCTGTTGTAATATCAGGAATACTTTACTGCTTTCAAGCTGCTAAGCCTAACACAATACTTTTCAGGTAAAAGGCAACTAATGTTCCTAAATTCAGCCACAGAATTAAACTCAATGCAGAAACGTAAGACTGTGTGAACAACATATAAACACACGCACAGATCATATGCAGAACAAATGGAAAGGAGCATTGCATTCAAAGTAAAAGCTGAAGTGAGAAGAGACAGTACTTTCTTTTGGACCATGGAATTCCACATTAAATTCATTCAGACCATCATTTATTGTCTCCACATTGTAATCACTCATCATCCTGCATAACATGAAGTCAATTGGTAACAAAAGCCCCAAAGATTGTAGAATTAAAGTTGCAAATTAAACAAAAGCATTGAAAAACATGCCTGCAATAACATGATTTGCTTAACATTAACAATGAGAAATCACCACTTGATGTAAAGGAAAAGTAACAATGAGAAACTTACAATTTCATGACATCTATATCTCTCCTCTTGCTTGGAGAACACATTTTGATCTTTATTCAATTAAGGAACACAAACTGTTATAAAATTGAAAAAAGTAAAGATAACATCAATCATACTTCCATTTATTCACAGGGAACAATAGCAGTGATACAAAATGCAAGAATAAGCACCTACCAAACAGAGATATACAAGCTCCAAGTAAAATGAGATGTAAAACAAATATCTCAGAATCAGAAACCTCAGACTTTGTTCAATGCTCAAACAAGGAACACAACAAATCTGTTGATGAGAAGAAGGAAATTAGTATATCAAGACATTTGATGACACAACCAAGCACGTAACCGCTAATTAAGACATAAGCCGAGGTTCTATTTTAAGACATAACCATGTTAAACATATAGTAAATTAAAAAATGACCTCATGTATTATCAACAAAGTTTTTAACTTGCAAACAAAAATGGCCAAATTCTACTAACAGTGGAACCAAGATTATGTAACTTAGGAATGTAATTAAAAAGGAATTTCCCTCACTCCGCAACACTTAAAAGTTCTCTAGGGCCATTAAAAGTGATCAAATATGGCAATGCATGGTGCCTGATCCACAATGCAACCCATAGCAATCACATTGGTCAACGTACAAGCCAAAGAAACAGAGAAAACATAAACAAAACAAGGAATTTTAGATTTACAATCTTCCAACCAAAAATAATCTAACAATAAATAAGCTTTAAATAGAAAATCTCGCCTTCTTTCAAACATCTCCATTTTCTGTCTAATCAATCAAGGCACAAAGAGGCCAATTCATAATCTGTCGTCCGTAAGAAATTCCACAAAAGTTCCAAGCTTTTACATAAACCATAGTTAAATCAAGATCTACGGCCTCCAAACGAACCGACACAACTAAAAAAAAAATAAAAATAAAAATAAAAAGGCAAACAACAAAAAGCTGATGTCTTACAGTAGCTAATCCAAATTCCGAGAATATCCAAATGAGCTTTTATTGCTGGTGTCCAAATTTGAGTTTCCGATCGAAGAATCGCGAGAAACAAACAGAAAATTCGAAGGCAGAAAGTCGAGTACAGAGGAAATAAAAAAGGAATATCGGGAAACGAAACGCACAGAAGAAAAGAGTAATATAGAAAGAGCGAGAGAGAGGGAGGTGAATGTCGACTCTTCGTTCAAGCAATGATATGCAACGTGGCACGCGAGTTATTTCAGTTGTTTTGCTTCGTTTAATTAGCGCTCGTGGTTCATAAAAGCAACACGTGTATTTAAAAAATAATAATAATCCAATTAATCGTTGGATTATTTTTAATTATAAGATTAATATTATTAAATTTAAAAATAGAGTAATAACATTTAGATTCATGAATTTTAGTAAAATTATAAATAAATATATAGTTTGCAACCGATTTTTCACATGGGTCCCTACTGAATGCTGATATTGTTATGTTTTCTTGATAAGTATTACTAATGAAATCATCTGCGTTGATAGTTCTATTCCCACGGTGATTAATTAAAATAAATACAACAGTAATAACTAATAAGTTAATCATATAATGAATATTTATGATAAAATATGATATAATAAATATTTATAATTTATTAAATTTAATTTATATTTTTTAAAATTTTAATTATATTTATTTTGTTTTAAAAAATATTTAATTATTTTTAAAATAAAATTAATTAATATTTAAATAAATAGTACTATAAATATTATTATATAAAAAAATGCTAAATAAATAATACGATTATAACTTATTTAATTATTAATAATCATATTCGATTATAATTTTATTTTTTAATACAATTATTAAATTTATATTCACGACATAAATATAATACGAAATTATAACTCTCAAGTATTAATAAATCCCATATTATAATATGATAAAATAATTAAAATAACTAATAATTCTTGGTTAATTCGTGAATCTACATCATGGATTCATTGGTCATTATTTTCTACGCAAGGAATTACTAAGGTTTTAGTTTTGCTATAGTTTGGCTGAAATTGGGTTTTCCATGAGATGTTTCATGTGTTATAGTATAATAACTAGCGCTCAGGTGAAAAAATGGAGACCTAATCCAGCCATGTATACGAGACACTCACACATTCTGACGACATCATGGCTCATAAGACTATGACTGACTCATCTTGTTCGTGTTTCATTCTTATTAGGGTAACTCACAACATTATCTCTGCAGGACTGCCCAAACCCATTAAAAATTAACAACTAACAAAGCCAAATGTCTCACGCACAAACTCGAACTCTATGCAAAGGTTTATAACACTGAAGGGCAATATATATAAGAGGATAATATATAAGGGAAGCTCGTGTGAGAGGAAAATGGCTGTGGGGTTTTTGTTTTTGTTTGGATTTGTGGAGAGAAATCAGTGTTATGGGGGAGGTGGGCAAAGTTTTATGTTGGATTTGAGTTTGTGTTATGAGTTTTCAAACGACTGTACATAAATCTGTGACAGCTTCTTGTTGTATCCATATGTTAGCCACTAGTTTCAATTTC
>JAXCLQ010000011.1:2860521-2905077 GCA_035584115.1 Cedrela odorata | reverse complement strand
CTTTCTTTTTTAATTTTCTATGTCGTGTTTTCCCGACTCACTTATAAAATAACAACTTCAATTCAACTCATTTACTTTTTACTGTACTATTATCAAAGATTAAATCAACTAATATTTAATTAATTTAATTAATAAAAATGGCATGTATAATTTTAATATATATATTTTTTAATTTAGTAAATTTAATGAATTTCTCAGGCAAGAAAATCTTAATTTACGATGAGACCCATCACATCATTACGATTTGTATTAATATAACAACAATATCTTCGAAGAGCTAGTTACTGTGGCCAGCCAGTCCATGATGAATGCTGCTAATGGCAATCGGCTAAAACAAAACTGTTGCAGAAGAATAGCAAAATTCATGGGCAGAATAGCAAAAGTCAAGTGTCAAGAGACAATAGTAGCAAGCAAGCAGAGATTGGGTTGCGGAAGAGTAAAGAGGAGATGAAATTAGGGATAAGAGAACGGCTGACAGTTCCTAGAATTGGGCACCCCACCACCCCACCACCCCTTACACACCTCACGCGTGATCATCATTTTACGGATTCCCAAACTACCCAACCACCTAATGGTTCAACTATTAAATCTAGCTCGACATCCATCTTTAAATGGCCACCTACTTTTTCAAGGCTAACAACGTCATTTCCACCTGGGTTAACGCGTTGGTTGATTCAGGTCCCTGATTGATTCATACGAAGTGAACAAGTCATTCGACGTTATCAAAATGAGACATTTTGAGAACAAGAAGAGTATAAAAACATGTTTGAAATTGGTATACTTTTATTAAAATTTTGAAAATATAATATTAAAAAACTATTTCTTATATTTATTTAAGAATTAACTTTTTCAATTCAATCCCACCTCGTATCTCCTATGCTTAACATTATTATTATTATTATATTTATTTTAATTAAGAATGATAATTCGACTCGTATCGTATTAAAAAATATTAATTATAATTTAATTTATTTAATAATTATTTTAAAAAATAAAAATTATAATTCATTAAAATTATTAAAATATTAAACGATTTATAATTGTGTTATTTTTTAAATATTTTTTATTTAAATTTTAATACATTTTTATAATATTTATGATAATATTTTTTTAAAATATTAATAAATTTTATTTTAAGTTTTAAAATATAAAATTATAAATTAAATTTATTAAATTATAAATAAATTAATATAATATAATATAATAATAAATATGAATATGTTTGATATAAATAAACAAATTATATCTTAATTTAAAAAAAAAAAAAGAAAATTTATAGACTTGGACCATGAAACACCAAATGTAAATTAAAACAAGAATTATAGTCTGTAGAGAGAGAATTGTCGGTGTGTGGGGTATCATTGATTATTATCACTTTTGACATTTGAAGGTCTCATTCACTTGATTTTGCTTCGAAGGATTGTTAAAACGTAGAAGGTACTTTACCCTTTACACTTGCTTTCTTTGCATTTCAGCGTTGCATATTATTAACTCTAATGTTGTTAGCTTCACTCGAAAAAACCTTGTAGTGGTTACACTTTCATTGTCGTACTTCAACTAAGAAAAAGGTTCATCTCCATCTTGTTGCTGGTGGTGGGTATACATGTGGGTTGTTTTTCTTTGTTTTCTTTTCACTTTTAGTTAGCTTCTTCAAGTTCATGATCTGGGTTTCACTCTGATTTGGATTTCATACTGATCTTTTAGCTTAACTGGTTCTTATGTTTTCGTTTCTCTATTTTCCATTTTATTATTTAGTTTCAAAGAAAGAAAGAGAACAAGAGACCATGCCACCTAAAGCTGAAGAGCCGCAGGCACACCCACCGAAGGATCAGCTTCCCAACGTTGCTTTTTGCATTGCTAGTCCTCCACCATGGCGTGAGTTTTTATCTTTTATTTTTATTAATTTTTTGGTTACTTTACACTTGGATTATAGATTTTTAGTTTTGAGTACTTGAGATATGTGGTGGATTTGTTATGGTCAGTGTTTGTTAGTCTGGATCCGTTTGTGTATATTCTTGGTAAGGTTTTGGAAATTGTTAATTGTTTGGTATATGCTCTTTCTGCATTATTTTTTTTAGCTGAAAGTTGCTTTCTTAGTCTTCTCTTCTTTTGGGTAGATACCGCTTTTTCATAAAGTAATATCCTATTTTGTCTAAATAAACCCTCACTACTACTGCTGACCGAAGATTCTAATATTAAAAAGTAGTTTAAGTCTTAATTATAATTTTTTTCCTGGAAAAAAATTAGTGATTATTTTGCTGATTAATTTTCTGCCTCTGTGTATTGGGAACTTGATATCGGATGTTGTGTGACACTTTTAGTAATTGCGGTTCAGTGGAAATTAACCTTAATTTTCTTTATTTTTTTGGAGAGTTTTTGGTTTGAAATGTTGTTCTTCTTTTAAGTGACTTGAGGTTGGTTTGAAAAAATTGTGGTGCATTTCTGATGCAGCTGAGGCTATTCTTCTTGGGTTTCAACATTACTTTGTTACGCTCGGCACGACGGTTCTCATTCCAACTGCTCTTGTTCCCCAGATGGGTGGTGGAAACGTAAGGCCTTAGAGAAATTAATGAACATAATGTGAACAAGTCCCTTTGATTGTGATTAAAGATTTTATTTTCTCCAAAGATAATCTCCAGTTGAAATTACAATTAGTTCACATTTGCTGTGGTTTGTAGGAGGAAAAAGCAAAGGTGATCCAGACATTGCTTTTTGTTGCTGGTTTGAACACATTGCTGCAAACATTGTTTGGGACTAGACTACCTGCTGTGATGGGAGGGTCATTCACTTTTGTCCCTACTACAATTTCAATCATCCTTGCTGGTCGATTCAGTGATAGCACAGATCCAATTGAGGTTTTGTAATCTCAACTCCATGCCATTGAAACTAGTAGTGTTTGTTTGGAATTGTAAATTGTTGATGAGTATGGCAATACATGTTTACCGCAAGATGAAATATACTCAATGTACAGCATGGGATATAATTTTGCAATAGAAATGTATGCCTTCAACCTGTTATTTACTAACATTCTGGAAGAACATAATATTTTATGAAAAGACTGATTACAACATAGTTTCTGACAGTTCATATAAAAGCCTAGAAAGAAAGAAAATTAAATTGATAATTAAAATGGAAGACGTACTGTGCATTCCAAAGCCACATTACTCTCAAGATCTCATCAATGCTTGTGCCATTTGGGTTGTAACTGTGTAATGCTGTTTTGGTGCCTATTCAGAAATTTAAGAGAACAATGCGGGCAATTCAGGGTTCTCTCATTGTTGCTTCAACTCTTCAGATTGTTCTAGGCTTCAGTGGGCTTTGGCGTAACGTTACAAGGTCAGTTTAGAACCCCAAATGGTGCTAGTACTTTCAAAACAGTGCATTTGTAACTTCAATGATTTATTTCTCAAGTAGGTGATTGTAATTAGCTGGTATGGCCCTTAGATTGTTGTGTAGAACTCTCATTTGGGCCATATGCCAGATATCATGGATTAATTTCGATATCTTCTATGTGATTTTCATTTTGTGTTGAGAGTCAATTGGTTTCTGAAATACAGGGTACTTGTTATGTGTTGCAGCTCCTCTACTTTGTAGTTTTCTAGTGTCACATTCAGTGTCTTTTGCCAACAATCTCTGCACCAAATGGCAGATTAAATATTCTGTTACTAATTTTTCTTTTCGTAAATCCTCAAATGTGATGCTAATTAAATTTACTATTTTCAGGTTTCTAAGTCCACTTTCAGCTGTTCCTTTGGTTTCTCTAGTTGGTTTTGGGCTGTATGAGTTTGGTTTTCCTGGAGTAAGTCTACCTATACCTGCATTTTCACTGGCAAAGATTCAGATCACTTGTATACAGACACACAACATCATCTTACCACCATTGACTACTTACTCTTGCATTTTCTTTGCAGGTTGCCAAATGTGTGGAGATTGGACTGCCTCAACTTATCATTTTATTATTTATTTCTCAGGTATGCCTAATGATCTGTTACATGAAATTTCCATTTACCATTCTAACATATTACGATTTCTTTTACTTTGTTATTACAATCCCTCAAGATTACTAATTGTTACTCTTTGTTTTGCAGTACATGCCTCATGTGATACACCGTGGAAAACATATCTTTGAGCGTTTTGCTGTCATATTTTCTGTGGTGGTGGTTTGGATATATGCTCTCCTGCTTACTAGGGGTGGGGCCTATAATGATGCTGCACCTAAGACACAAGCAAGTTGTCGAACTGATCGTGCTAGACTTATAGATGCTGCTCCTTGGTAAGTTTGTGTTGTATCTCTAAAGCTGTTTCTTTATTTATGTGATGATTGCTAAATCCCAAAAATAAGTTCTTTGACTTGTAATTGCCTGTGCTTTTTTCTTGCTTGGAATTTCCTTGGTATAATAATGATTTTATGCCAATCTGGTATCAAATGATTTTGTCAAACCTCTTCTGTAAACTTTGATGAGAACCAAGATTCACGCCTCTATGTTGTGTATATTACAAACTGTTATATAGCCAGGTGAGGGAAAAAAGTGTTAAGAGAGTGGATTCACTAATTCGTGATTGACAAGTAAAAGTATATCCAGGTTGTATTTATATATATATATATATATATTTACATTTTTGCATTTAACTAAAAGCTTGGGTCACCAATGTTTCAAGATGATTTGGCCATGCTGGAGTTACATGGTCTATTTGAAAATATTCTGCTTAGATGATTTGTTTAAGTTATCTAATACAGTACAAATTGGAGAAATCTTTAGATGCATTAGGTTCCTATCCTTCTTGTGAACTGTGAACTGTTGATTGTTTTATCCTGGAAGTACTATCTAGGACTTAATTTGTAGTTTTGGAACAAAATCAATTACAGCCTTTCAGGTGCTTCCACAGAATGTAATGTGATTGCAAGCACTAATTAGTATTTCTGTATGACCTCAATGGTTCCTGACTGTGTACTCTGATTTTGTAGGATAAGAGTACCTTGGCCCTTCCAGTGGGGGGCACCTGCATTTGATGCCGGTGAAGCCTTTGCCATGATGATGGCCTCCTTTGTTGCTCTTGTGGAGGTTTCTTTGTTTTTTTTTTTAATCTCCTCACCGCTTGTTGCTTTAAGACTAAGGACCACATTGCTATTATTGGTTTTTCATTCAATCTAAGATTTCAAAATTTTGGACCATATTGATGTTGACAATTATTTTCTGTTTAATTGTCTGAATTGCAGTTTAAACATGCATTTATGTGCCATGACTGATATTTTCTTTGCATATTTGATTTTTATATTATATTTTTTCTTGAAGATTATGCATTCTCATTTACATCCAATGATATACAGTCAACAGGTGCTTTTATTGCGGTAACAAGGTTTGCTAGTGCAACTCCATTGCCACCATCTGTTCTCAGCCGTGGTGTGGGTTGGCAGGTAATAAGAACTCATCTCTTCTTATTTCAATGATGTGAGCAAACTTGTCAATGCAAAATAAAGTTTCATATACATTTATCATTTTTTTAATCAATCTCATTGTGAATTGTCATCTAGTTGCAGTACATTTATACACTTAATGACCAAAAAGAATAGGCCGAGTGATGGTAGAATTTTGCTCTTAAATTGTCGTGTATCTCATTTTTGCCTTCAAATCAAAAGAAGGCAAAGGATTACTCCATACATGCATTTTTTTTTCTCATTTGCCGATACGTTTCCAAATAAAATCTTACATGTCCCTACATAAGTGTCGTCCTCAATCCAAGTACCGTTGAAAAGGAAATTTTAATTGTATGATTCTAACTTCCTGATTTGAAACAACCTAGATGCAATAAATTAGTTAGTAGAGAATGAAAGAGATTGAAATTGCGAATTTTGACGTCAACAAACTATGACTGAAATCTTGACATATATAAACAACAATTGCTCTTTCTTCCTGGATCGATTGGCTGCACAACGTGTTCATCCATAGGAGTATCCTTGTGACTTCTTTCAAGGATGATTACCAGACTTCTTTCAAGGATGATTACCACTTTGCTTAGTTGGTGATCCGTAGTTTCAGGTAAATAAAAATGACTACGTTGTGAACTAATCATTTGTTTCTCCTTCAGGGAGTTGGCATTTTGCTTTCTGGGTTATTTGGAACTGTGAACGGAACATCAGTATCTGTGTAAGACTCTTTCCGGGCTTACCTATCAGTATGCACTTATGATCTTACTATATTGATGAATTGAAAAACACAAATTCCATCTTAAGTTGAGTTGTTTCTATACAGAGAGAATGCTGGTCTTTTGGCCTTGACAAGAGTTGGCAGCCGAAGGGTTGTCCAAATATCTGCTGGATTCATGATATTCTTCTCTGTTCTTGGTAAGTTGATTTATGAAAATTATTTCTCAAAGATTGAATATTCTATTGGTCTTCCTTTTCAAGCGTGTTCTTATTATCATAATTTACCAATATTCTGCAGGGAAATTTGGAGCAGTCTTTGCTTCAATTCCAGCACCCATTATTGCTGCTTTATACTGCCTTTTCTTTGCCTATGTGGGTATGTATGATATGATTGGTTAACACAGATTTCTGGATCTCTGTATTATTATGATCAGTTTCGGTGAATGCTAAACTAAATTTCCTTATGCATGTGCAGGTGCTGGAGGTCTTAGCTTCCTTCAGTTCTGTAACCTCAACAGCTTCCGAACAAAATTCATATTAGGCTTCTCTGTCTTCATGGGTTTGTCTGTGCCCCAATACTTCAATGAGTACACTGCCATTAACGGTTATGGTCCAGTTCACACGAATTCAAGATGGGTATGAATGAAAACTGTCAACCCCATGCTCTTGTTCTTACGTAAACTTTTTGTCAAACCATCTCATTATTGGTTTGTGCTTCATTAATGAAATTGTCATGCTCTTCTTATTTGGCAGTTCAACGATATTGTAAATGTTCCTTTCTCGTCAGAACCATTTGTTGCTGGTTGCTTGGCATTTTTTCTGGACAATACACTGCATAAAAGGGACGGTGCCATCAGGAAAGACAGAGGTAAACATTGGTGGGATAAGTTCAAATCCTTCAAGGGTGATGTAAGGAGTGAAGAATTTTATTCCCTGCCCTTCGATTTAAACAAATATTTCCCATCTGTGTGATTCAAGCAGCACACACTAAGTTGTAAGATGGCCTTATCATGTATTCCTTCCCTCAAAAGTTTCCAAAAGCTCTTTGTGGGAACACATTAAATATCATGATTGCTCTCTTGTGAATCTTATTACACGCTATAGCAGTAACAGAATAGTGCCTTTCCTTTATAAGATGCCTTGGAACATTTGTTGAATTGTTTTTTTCTCGTAAATGCAATGGGAGACTAATGGATTTGAAGTAACAATGAAGCAGTTATATTTGCTTTTCTTCCTTCATTTTTGTCCATTTGTTCCACCATCTTCTACCATTTATTATTTAGCGAGCATATCATATCTTGTGCCCACCCAATGGCTTGTAAAAAAGTTGAATTGACCCAATGCTTCAAATCTTTAAGTTTAGGCTGCTCTAATGATCCTTCTTGTAGTGTTATATCATATCAAGAATGGACCACACTGCGCCTGCCTTCTCAAAAATCTTGTTACATACATGTAATAAAATCTTCTTTGTTTATTAGACCCGAATTTGAAATACAGAAACATATCATAACAATCAATCAAGCATATATGCCTACACGAAAATAAAAGCCAGAGGAATATAAATGTAAATTATGTGGGAGATTCGAGTCCACTATTTCTTGATCGAACTTAACTATGATATCATCTCAAGTTATTTGTACAGATTCTTATGAGAGCCAAAGAGAAGCCCTCGGTTTTTTTTAAGTGATTGTTCCTGTAAGTTGCAGCAAAAGGCAATCAATAGAAAAAGTTAAAATCATAGAAGTTGCAAGAGCTGGTGGAACTTCTGCAAAAGCAGATTTGACAATTGAGATGCTATTATATGTGTAGTAAAGGCTCTGCCCCATTTGGATAATGGAAGAGAAATAATAATAATAAAAGATATAACACACTTTACACATGACGGACAACATACAACATATGCTCAGCTCTGAGTCAGAGAATCCTTGTAAAGATGAAGATTTCTAACTTTTTCATTCTTTTAGCCACAAATCAGCCATTTGTTTTTCTAATGTTTTTCATTTTAATTTTTGTTAATGAAAATATTATATATATATATATATTATATCTCAAAATAAATAAAATAAAAACATTTTTTTTTCAAAAAATTAAATGATTGGTTCATGTGAACACTATTTTAATAATGCGTAAATATAAATAATTTTAATGCGAATGAAATTCGAACCTAAATCAAATAAAAAATTTATCAATTAAATTGACACTTGTAACTAACATAATTATTTTTATCTGAATCGTGTACAAAATGTGATATTGAAAATCTTAGCAACCCAATTTTGGTCGTCCAACTACATTCAATTGTAGCACAAGTTCATAGACCTTTATCATGAACTTATTTAACCAACACAAAACATTCTCTTAATTCTTTATCTCTTCCATGTACCTACTTGTTGCCCTAAGACAAATAAGATGACAAATTTTAGAATTTTGTTAAATTCTCTCAAATTTTTTTAATAACTTAAGCACAAATTGCACAACATATCTCATTTTATGGGTATGTGTCATGTAATTTAGGTACAAAAAGCTAAAGAAAACAAAACATAAATGTTGTTTGGTGAGGATGTCAATTAGAATGTATTAATTCATTAATGGCATTAGGCAATGAGAACAGGACATGGGAAATGTTGTCTTATGTCCCCACCCATTTTCAATACATGAAAAGGAGAAGGTGTTCAATGATACCCACTAACTAAATCAAGCACAAGCACAATACAATAGGAAAGTTAAGAGTTTTCATACATTTTATACTAATTAAGTTAAGATCTTCCTAATTTTAATATTTAATTATTTGATGGAGTGCCCACTTTTGTTCATATTTTGTACCAAAGAAAATGCACTATGAGGTGGGAAGGAAGCTATAATACATTAATACCTAACTCATTTCACATGGATTCAAACACCCTTTTCTCTCACTATAGAATATATTCAATTAATTAATAAAGGTAGAAGATGGGTATTTAAAATTAGTAAATGATCTTCAAGGTTAACTTTTGTTCTCAACCATTGAAAACTAAGCAAATTTCTCAACTCCCCATCAAGATATCAAAGTTTTCAATGGGATTAGATAACTTAATTAATGCAAAATAGCAGAGTAAATCTATCAAAATTCGTGAGCATCTCCTCTTTAAATACCCAAAACAAAGTACAATTTGTCATGTGATTTGGTTGATTTCACGTGGAATGGTCTAGAAATGAGATAATACTTCTCTTCTTAAAATTTGAGTTGAGACCCATATTTTATAATTTCCGAATATTAATAATAACAATTGGGGTATTATTAATTATGATTAAGGGTTAATTAACAAAATTTGGAAAGCAAATTACTGTAAATGGTTTTAGTTTAGTCGTTCAATGAAGTCATTAATAGGTCAAAGGTGGCATGTATATTCGTGGCATGTGTCAAGGACAAGGTGTTGAGTTGAGATCTCAAAACTCCTTGGACTTCTATGATTATGATACGTATTGTCAAATTAATAACACTAAATATGTAAAATGGTACGTTCATATTATTTCTTTAATCTATTGTGGGTCTTTTTTATTTTTTCATTTTTGCATCTAGGTCCCTGAATCTTCGTATATTTTTCAAACGAGGACATACTTTAACATTAACACTTATAAAATGATCAAAATACAACAATTACAGTGTAATTATGTAATTTAATAGTCTAGCGCATTTTAGTTATTTCTCTGGGATTAGGGTTAGGGTCTGAGATTGATTAATATAAATTGATAAAAAAATATTTATTAAAAATATATAAAAATGCAGGGACCTGGATGATAAAATCTCATTTAAAATTTAAAATTTACTAGGTAAGTGAGGTTTTGATACTGTAATAAGAAGATATAATTTAATCAAAATGGGACCAGATGAATTGTCAGTCATCAGATTTAAGGACAGAAATATCTGACCGACTGGTGACCCACCACTTGATCTGCATAACAGTATGATCAATTTTTTGTACCCAATTTTGGCAACCAGGCATGGAACCTTATTCATGGTCCCCTATAAATTAGAATCATATAGTTAAAAAGCACAATACAATACAAAAGAATACAACCGTCAATAGTGTAAATAACAAGTATTCCATACATGTTACAATAGGATACGTCCAATCAAATCATATGGTGCAAAAGTCATGCTACATCTAAATAGGGTTGTCTTAAATTTCTGCGAGACTTAAGAGGATTTTTAAAATGTAATTCTGTAAAATTTAATAATAATAATAATAATAATAATGTATAATTTATCTTAATTTATCTTAATTTTTAGTTAAATTTTAAAAATCTCAACTAATCGTATATGTCGTATGAAATCCGTTCTCTCATAATCACCATTAAATTCCAAATCATATGAAATCAATTCAAAATCTTGAGGCATGAATGATGTTAAGATTACACATGGTGAATTGAACTCCCCACATAAATCATTATTTTGGTCAAGTTTGAAACTAATTAATTAATTGTATGAAAAGGAGATGAAGAAAGGAAGCATATCAAACAAAGGATATTGCTTTGTTTGGTACCCAGCTAAGCTAAGCTAAGCTAAAGCTAAGCTAAGCTAAGCTTGAAAGGCAAAACAGGATCCGTCCTTTTGTATTGTAACGCACAAAGTTAAACCCAAAAAAGAGGTTCTCTCCGTCTCACACGCGACATGCACTTATTATTACGTGTTGTTTGTGTTGTTAGTGAGCTCTTTTCTCTTTCACCCTCGCAAAGTTTCATGCCCTCTTGGTTTGGTGGCCAGCATCAAAAGTCTCTTGCTGGACCACCACCTCCACCACGCTCTCCCAAGAGCGTGCTCTCAGCCGGCAAGCATCATTATTATCTCCCTTCTCCAACTCTTACAACTACTTGATTAGTTTCTTTTAAATACATGCATAAATTAGTAAATTTAACGTTCGAATCTCAGGGTGTAAGGTAAGATATGGTGTAGATGATGAACAAAAGGGGTACAATATCACCTCTGGCTCTAAATTTGTTTGTCCCTTCTGACAACGATACACAGCTCAGCACACCACATCATGCCATGCTAGGACCATATCTCGAATTAACTTAACATTAATACTACTTTATTCGTTCCCCACTGATTTCACTTTCCCTAATTTTTTACTTTTAAAAAACAATATGGACATTAATTAATCATAGTATTGGAGGAGGGCATAGGCACTTATAACCACTTGAAAGTTGGTGGATGGTGTGGCTATAAAGAGACTGTTTCATCTTTCTCCTTGATTCCACACTCTCTCTCTCTCTCTCTTAGAGAAGTGCAACAACAACAGGAAGTAACTGAAAAATGGGGAATTGTCAAGCCATTGATTCAGCAACACTGGTTATTCAGCACCCGTGTGGGAAAGTAGACAAGTTTTATTGGCCTGTAAGTGCTAGCGAGATTATGAGGATGAATCCTGGTCACTATGTTGCTCTTCTTATTTCCACCACCTTGTGTCCAAACAATACTAATAACAACAAAGAGGAATGTCCTCCCAAATCCAATAACAGCACCACCACCAACAACAACAATGGCAACTCTGTTCGCTTAACCAGGATTAAGCTTCTCCGGCCGACGGATACTCTTGTTCTTGGCCAAGTTTATAGACTTATTACTACTCACGGTATGCTGCTAGTTCTTTGTTTTTAGTTTTCTGATTGCGTTCTTATGTTAAGTGTCTTTGATTTGAAGTTATTAATATGTCTTATTTGGTTTGTGGTTTTAGATGTTATGAAAGGATTATCGGCAAAGAAACATGCAAAGATGAATAGAAACCGATCGGCACAATCAGCAGATAAGCCAGAGGGGGCAAATGAGAAGCCACAAAGATCTGAACTTGAGAAGGACAATCAGGTGAATTATCAATTCTTTGTCAAAACTTGTTCTGTAGTAGATGATCATCGGATCCTATAATTTTAGGGACTTTATAATATTTTCAAGAGAGGATTATCTTAGTTCTGCAGTTAGATATTGTTTTTTTGATTGTATAAAGCATGTTCAGGTGATGAAGCATGAGAGACAGAGACCCAGAACGGCAGCATCTACTAACTCCGCCGCAGCCAAACCAAGAATGTGGCAACCCTCGTTACAAAGCATCTCAGAAGCTGGAAGCTGATGATCATACTTCATATATAACTTCCAACATGCTTTGAAGTTTGAAAGAACCAGAGGAGCCAAAACACATCAGCTGCATAAAAATCCAGGCTTGCTAAACCTGTTAATATCTCAGCAATTCATCCAGTGAAACGTAGCTGGCCAAGGAAACAAAAAAAATTCTGTAAAGTGCAGATCCGAGTAATTCGTACCTGTATAGCAGACGGTGAAATCCAAAAGTTGTAATCAAGTTATTCTCTTCAGTAATGCAGTAGAAATTCTCCAAAAATCAAATTTTATGATTTTGGTTTATCATTGACTCTAGTAATTAATGTCCTTTATGGATTAAAAAGAGCAAGCCAAATAATTCAACATAGAAAAACAAGAGATTCCCAGTCTCAGATGATCATCACTTCAAGGTCCAAACATGAGGTTTTTGACCCATAGTGCTCAGTGATTTATCATTTGTTACTATCATGCGCAGAATTATTTGCTTAGATCTGATACTTTCATGCCAAGAACAGATGGGTCACCAAGATACAAGGAACAGAGGTTGTAATCATTACTTTGAAAGATCATACCTACCTATATTTTGGTTTCTCAACTACTATATATATAATTGATTGATTATAAGAAATTAAGTAGATATATAAAATGATTATAATGATCCTGAGCAGTAGCTTCATCTGCTAGTTTGGAAACAACCCAGAAATCAATTTCAAAACTTTTTATGATTCTTTTTCCTCTATATAATAAAAGATACATGGAACCTTGCTCTGGAACTATTTAATTATGATTTTTCAGCAGAAGCATCAGTACTTGCCAGCAGTAAGATACCATCAGGGGAAGTCAAATTAAAAACAATTCATTTTACAGTACAAGATTAACACTAGAAAATTCATAAAATGTACTGTATAATATATTTATGTCAGTTCAACTTCAAGGGAAGAATCATAATTTTATAACCATAATTACTGAACACAAACACTTGGTTTGGTACGAGGGAAATAGGAAAGAAATGGGCAGAAACACTTGTAACTCATCAAACTCGCAACAAATGGGTGAAAAAATATATTATAATACAGCTCAAGTGAATATCAAACTAGGATGATGATGCGAATTTTGTAGATTTACTTGTTGGGTTCTTACTGCTATCTATTGCATCATTTTGTTCCATTATCTTTCCAAGTTAAGAACCAAGGCATACATCACCATTAGAAAGTGGGACAACTGTAAGCAATTGATCAATTTCTGACCATTAGAACATTCTTAAAATGTGAAACCTAGGTGTATTACACTAAAGAGTCATCTTAAATCCATGAAATTAATACATACAATTCTTTACATGTGGGCCATCTATTTTTGGCATGATCTACCAAATTTTTTATAGCATAATGTATATTTTGTCTCTATTGAGGCCACCACTGAATATAGAACAAGATTAATGAATGATAGAGAGATGCATTTAAGTTGTAGGCCTCTGATGGTCCTGATTGAGCTTGCCGTATAAAATCTGCTGTCAAGCTGAATCTCTCCTATTAATGCTTGAGAATTACAGCTTTTAAACAAGGCAGAAAACAAGTGGTTACCATTGTTTTTGGGTAGCTCAAACTTAAAAGTCCAGAAAGATACATCATACATCCCATTTTCTGACCACAAAAGACTTTTATCCATTTTCTTTTCAGGAAAATTCAATGGCTTTGCTATCAGAATAGACACGACTTTTTTGAACCACTCCAAAAAATGATTGTCTTGATTGAAAAATGACTTGAGGCAACTTGCATTGCTTAAATTCAAAGTATGAAGGTATTGTTAACTACCAATAATCATTGCAGGAATATATTTTCTTTAATAACATGAAAATGAGTACTCTACCATATGCTTCAGGGACAATCTTCCAAGTTGAATAACACTGAATCATCACATAACCTTAAAATTTTGACCATTCCATTCTACTCAACTTTAATTTCCAGGCTCAGCACTCGCGAGGCTGAGCTCCAAATCAATTGCAGAAGTTCTCGCTATGATCACTTGACCAGTAAGTTTTAAAATATGAAACGCATAGTCTATCCCGCCATATTTTGGATACATACAAAATACAGCAGTAAAATTGTTCGCACTCTGAACTCCTCAAATTCGAATCCTGGTCTATACATGTACAGACAAATTCAGTTTCCTTGATTAAAGGGTTCAAGATGAGCACAAGCATATAGAAGACAAACAAATAACAGCCTCATCACGCTAGCTTCATCTTTATCCGCACATAAAATGAAAATATCTTTAGAGCTTCAATATAAGGATTTACTTCCTTCAAAACAAATTGAAGCCAGGCCCAGATTATCTCCCTTTGTGTTGAGAAGAGTTGTATTAAATGCCAGGGTTTTCAATAGAAGGGGTCATAAAGCATTAGTTGTTATGTGAAATGCCTTGCATTTTCGTTCATTAACAGTCTGTGATTCAATGCAACCACGTAATACTTCCACGGAGGCCAAGGATAATGTAGGCCTGTCAATGTCATTGCCCATGTCAGCTGCCAAGATGTACAACTTATATAACAGCAAGGCTTACAGGCAAGTAGTTTAAAATGTATATTAACAACCGCTAGTTAAGGGGATAAACATAAAAATGGCAGCATTTTAACCGAAAAGAAAAGCACCCTGGATGAGAGACGAGAAAAAGCAGTCTTTACCAATGAACAAAGACTCCTTTACTCTTAAAAAACTTAACCAAACCAAGCTTCAAATGAGAAACACACAGAAAACATTTCAGCCATCCACATTAATGTAATGACTGACTAATCAACGCTTTTAAGCATTTGTCCATTCAAAGCTCACCTCACAAAAATTCAGCAAAAAACCAAACTCCTCTACTGAACATTTGTTCACAATAACAGGTTACATATATATAGAAGAAATGAAAACTTGATAGCTCTTCTTGTATGCATCAACAGTTGTCACTTGCTTGGAAACTCACAACCCAAGCAATTACACATTCTCGCATTAATATAAGAAAACTTCACAGTATCACTAAGCCGTTGCGTTCTCAGTCACCCCTTTAACTTGTTCATTGTTGTCAAGTTGGCTGAAGTTACCCTTCTGCTTGAAAAGCTGATTATGGTGATGCCTACAATAGAGACGATGCTCATGTGCCACATAGTTTGAAGGGCTAATCACACAGCCTCCATGGGTGCACCTGAAACAGGCCTTGTGGTACGACGTGCCATCAACTGCCACCTAAAAGATCAACGCAACACATTGAGTCAGGCAACCACCCAAACTATGTACATTGTGAGAATAAGCAGTTTAAAAATCCATTCTTGAGACCATTTATGGGTTTTAAATAGTACTGTTATATTTATTGACAAGAAAGTTAATTCTCTTGCAAAGTTCACATTATATTATATCAAATTTTTACTTTTACCTTTTCAATTGGGTAAACAGTTTTCTTGCAAGCAACACATTTATCTTGAGTTCCAGCAAACAAACTGGAAACTCTGCTATTTGTGACCTGCACAATTCCACTCAACATGAGTATCAACATAGAATAGTTATAATAGACTTTAATCAATGAGGCATGAAATGCTTTCAACACAAGTCCTAATTTTTTTTGGATGAAAAAATTAGAGAATTCTGAAACTGAAAACTATGGATACCTGATCAGCAGATCTGTCAACTCTAACAGTTTTTGGAGTACCTAAAAGAGAGAGAAAGCCACAAATAAGCTTAAACAGGCAGATATATCATTAAAATATATATTTAGGAAATAAAAGTAATTGTTAAGCACCTTCAAAACTTTTATCCAAGCTGCCGGTCATCTTAAACAGTTGATCAAAGTGAGGCTTGCAATACAAAACGCCCTCAAAGGAGCAATAGTTGCTCAGCTGCAAAGTTACAGAAGAAGATGAGAATTAAAGGTAAACCACATGTTGATACCATAAAAAGAGTTCATACAACATCCCTGATACCATAAACAAAACTATGTCTTTGTGAAAGACAATATAAACTGACTCACATAGATATTTCAAGACTTTACTAGTTCTGCTGACTCACTATTGTGACCAATTAATCACCATATTTTCAGAGTCATCTAATTCAAGGATTTGATTGGATGTAATTTTAATATTTCAAACATAACACCAGAACAGGAATCTCAGATGGAAAATAGGTGATGGACAACTCGAAATTGCCTTGTATGAGCTTCCAGTAACAAGTTCAGTATGTCTTGATAGACAGTGTAGAATTCTCCGGAAGTGAGTCTCCTCTCCATTTCAATTCATGTTCTGCTTGATAGACCACTATCAAAATGGTGAGATGCTACATGCAGTTGGTCATACAGCAAGCAAGAAGAGAAAAAATTGCTTCTTTCATTACTGTATTTTGTCTCAAAGATGCCATAGTTCACTAGGTGAAACCCACAATCATGCAAAGGGAATGTTGTCTTTAGATGACACCTTACTCTCTACATTGTAGTTCCCTGGCTTATAAATAAAACAAGATACAAATGCTCCATGATCAAAATGATGAAACTTGCTTGAGAAAATAAATTTTGTGTGGTCAAACCCAAATGTTTCTTCTATGATGTCCCCCATGCTGCCAAATTAGAACAAGCCAACCATTTCCATTCATTCTAGGTGTCACGAAAATGAGTACTTTAGGGTTCTAAAATATAACATCAGGTTGAATCATACTCAATTTCCAATTTTGAAAATGCGATGCCATTCTACAACATATAATTGAAAATCTTTATGACTATCCAATTACTATTCTTTATTATTCCAAATGGAAGATGTTTATTCTGTTCTTATGTTTTGCCCCTACCTCTACCCCATCCCCTGAGATGAATAAAAGCGGATAGAATGTCTTCACAATTTAAAATTTATTCTGGGTCCTCAAATTGTTGAAATTTTATCCCTAGCCCAAAACTTACAGATTCTGTTCATACTAAATGCTTCCCTTAAAATTTCAAACAATTCCTGGCATTCATAGTCCAAACTATTAAGTTTGTTAATAGCCGTTTCATCTAATTAAAGTATAGAAACATTAAAGAAAGTAATATCAAAATACAGATTTCCATAACAACTTGGTATCAAATCATGATACACAGTCTTCTAATCATCTTAAGATCGACGGTATCTTACACCTAAATTAACAAGCTTGCTGGTGAAATTCATTAACACAATATGCAAAAATTATGAAAGCTTCTTTTGTGACAGCAAATGTGGATCAACCCTCATAATTGTCGATCTGTTAACGAATTTCCAATATGAAAGAGGTCTATCTAGAACAACAATAACACAAAAGCTTTGAACATCCAAAGGATATAGATGTCACATCAAAAGATTACTCAGTGTAAGTCATTTAAACAATAAAAGATTAGTAAGCTATCAAAAAAGGAAAACCATTTGATTTTTTCTATGCTTAAAGAAGAGAAAACTTAGGCCAACAAAGTTGAATTTTCAAACAGGGGATCATGATCGTTTATACAAATCATCAACATCAGAAATGAACATCTATCCCCCACCATCCTCCAAAGTCTAGACTACAACCACATATCATATGTGGACAACAAATCATAATACTCCAAGCAGTCCCATAACCATCATATTTACATAAAACCAAGATAAAAACTTTAGCACAAAACAAAGAGACCATAATAGATATTAAAAAAATGGTGTTTGATAATTCGACATGATCATGCTAAAGAAAGTAAAAAGAAGATCATATATATATCGAAATTCAACATATTCCAGTGTCTGTCTATGTGTGCTTGAGATTGAGAGAGTGAATTTGTCACCTTGAGGGTACCCTTGCAGTGGTGGCATCTAAAACAAGCCTTGTGATAGACTTTGTTATCAGCAGTAAGTTGATCAACCAAGTACACAGTCTTCTCACACGCCTTACACTTCTGGGTAGTCCCTGCAAAAGTTGCCATCTCAGATCTTCTACACACAAAATTCTCTCTCTCGGACGACAACAAATACGACGAAAGCTGATAAACACTTCAATTTCAAATCTTTTTGATTTTGAGAATGAAGACTTTGTCTTCTATATACAACTATTCTCTTTCAAATTTATTTTTCGAGTCTTGAGTGTACAGCTCGGAACGATAGCGAAACAGGAGAAGGTCTTTGCTTGGGACTTTGGACCAAATGACAAGCACTAGATGTCCGCATTAGGGACCGTTTTGTAACTTCAACTTGATCTGAATTACCATACTGCCCTAAGATTTGAATCGTGTCATTGGTCTATTGAAACAGTTCATTTGCACTCTCTTCCGGCTAAAAGAGTTAAAACTCAGCACGCAGATTCGGACATATAGCGGTTTCAATGTAGTGGGTTGGTGTAGATTCTGTTTGCACCACTTTCACAAGCAGCGCGTGAAATTGAATTCCTACGCTGTGACTTGTGATGTGAGGTGGCATTTCAGTGTAGTAATCTGAATTCTTTAGTGGAGGTGTATGGAACGTGCTTAAACAGAAAGTGAACTTATGGAGGCAAATGATGCTCTTTTCTCAAGAGTTAAAATACGGCGGAGCCCATCCTCATGGTTTGATAATGATGGCAGATAGAATGCACGATCCCACAATTCAAGCCTCAATTATATGTGCTCCTCCTCCTCCTCCCAATTCAATTATTTTGTAGCACGACGCTTTGAATTTTGATTTCGGTTTACACGTGTCCATCTAGGAAGAAGAATTTCGAGTTTATTTCACCTAATATTGGCGGGAAAAATGAATTTGACGGTGATAGATGATGCAGTCTATTTAAAATTCATCAGAATGGGGCCACCAGAATCCACTTCCACTAGATCTTGTATGAATTGGCCCCAGTTGGTGGGCATCTCTTGTTATACTATTTTATTCTACACCGTTCCGAAGAGAAACATCATGCAGCCAAGCATCAGAAAAAGAAAAGGCTAGCCATGTTTTCTCACGGGGGCCCAAACATTGGACTAATATATACACTTTCGCATTCACCAGCTTTTCTCATACAATAATTTAACCAATCACATGTTTCTTTCTGCACAGAGCTGTCCTGTATCCTTGTCAATTGAGTTAAACCAAGTGATGGTCCGTCAGATAAATAGCAACAGCCACAGGAATGCGAAAGTATAGAAGTTTCAAAATCTTAAATGGAGAAACTTAATCCCACAAGTAAGCATCA
This sequence comes from Cedrela odorata, assembly GCA_035584115.1. Taxonomy (NCBI): domain Eukaryota; kingdom Viridiplantae; phylum Streptophyta; class Magnoliopsida; order Sapindales; family Meliaceae; genus Cedrela; species Cedrela odorata. Next base: position 2,885,690 of record JAXCLQ010000011.1, on the reverse strand, counting down.
TCTTGCAATGCATCCCAAATCAGAAGAACTTACACTTGACATAAAAGACAGAAAAGTTCTTTCCGATATTCATGAAATTGAATCCAGTGCTTATTGAACACATCTTTGTGAAAGATGGGCACCTGGTGATAATCAGCATAGCAGCAAGTCTTACATTCAAGCATTTCATGACAACATATTTGTTCTACTTATTTAACATTCAGGCAAAAATCATTTAAGATCTAACATTGTTGCCCAACAAATAAAAGCCAACTGCTGTAGACATACAAAATCATGCACTTTCAACCCTTGCCTGTCTCCGAGCTACTTCTCGCATGACTGCCCTGACATAAATTTCATAGCAACAACCTGAAACAAACAAGCATAGTGTCAGTGTTAAGAGCATTCTGCAACAAGCTTCTCATACCCAACCTTCATACTTAAGGACAATTACAATAGAAGACAGTAGGTGCTACTAAGCAAAATAAAAAATAAGTGCTTTTAACCAATTCTTATACAAGGAACATTTCAGCTAAATATGAAACAACTATAATTTTTTAAGTCAGTTTAAAGAAAGCAACTAAGAAACTGGAAAAATCACTTACAGGCCTATGATTTTAAAAAAAGAATATAGGTATTATAACAGGTTCTCCTCTGTTAAGATGTTGGTTATTTTAAGGAAGAAACCGAAATCATACGAACAAGCATGTGCATGTGCATGTGCATGTGCGTGTGTGTATACAGGCACTTTTTGCAAACAACTTAGGTCCCAAATATGTGTAAATAGATAATTATTTCATGACTTAACCTAACTTGAGATGCTGTCCAATCTAAGGTGCTACTGGTTACCTAGCCTTAGTGAAAACTCTCATCTTTCCAACCACAATATGATAACAAAACCCTCGTGCCACAACAAAATCCCAAAACCAATGATTCATTACATTTAAATGTATAGACTCTTTGAAAAACAATCAACGAGTGCTTGAAATTTTCAGAGTTTATTTTAAATGTTGGAAATCACTGGTTCTAGAACAATTAACTGTTTCGTGAAATAGCATATACAAGAAAGCAGAATCTTAGAGAAAACGCCACACTGCTGAGAAAGAGTAGATAACAGCTAGGAGTCAATAAATCAGAGAGTGAGAACTTCATGCAGACAATGAAAATAATAACAAAGAAACTAGAATCAAGCGCCAAACTTTCCCATCAGAGCCACATCATTGTTACAAACACTGATTTCAGACTGCTTTATCAGCAATTTTAGTAGATTAGAAGAGACATGCCAAGAAACATTCATCATTCTATACAAAATATTTGTGCAGACATCGACAAGAAATACAGCAATTAGAAACATGAAAATCAACTAATTCATTAACAAGTGGTTTCAATTCCCAAAATTAAATAAACTTGGTATGTAATTTCAGATACTAATTTTAACATGAAATTCATGGTGCCAAGTTCAAATGAAATGACAGCTTTGACCTCATTCAGGAAGCAAAAGTAAGAGGATTAGTTATAGGGATATCATGTTATTCAAACCAAGCTAATGTCTAATAACCTCCATTAGACTAAGTCAGAACTAGTAGAAAACCTAGCAACGACATGCAAATTCAAGACAAATCCATATATATTTGAACAATCTAAAGATTTCGAAGATTAACTTATATATTACCTTTCCCAGAAGTGAAAGGTTTAAACTATCCATGACTAGGAACACCATAGAAAATTCTCACAACGAAAGTGTTATCTTGTCGAACTCTGATGTAATGAAGTGCATTGGAAACCCATATCCCAACCTGTACAGAACATTTTATGCTACATTACAACTACTTAACTCATAATCATTTCATTGTAAGTATGCCAAAGACACCCAGCATACCTGCTACAACAACAATCGTGACAACGTCTCCATATCTTTTCGATCGCCACACACTCTTCTTATGCGACTTGAATCTCTTAAGAGCAGGATCATCCACCAAGAGCTGCAAATTATCAAAGAACTAAAATACCCATCAAATTATTATGGATACATGAAAAATAAAAGCATAAATAAATAAGAATCTATCTGATATTCACTTCATTTGATCGTCAAATAATTTGACAAAGCCCGGATGCTAAATTCTAGTATTGTCCTATCATATAAAGCAAACAGAAAAACAAGAAAAGAAAACCCGAATGGAAAAAGATCAAACAAAAGTGAAGAATATCTCACAGCTTTCTCCCGAGCTCCCAGTTCCACGTGATACCCACGACGCGAGAGTAAAAACGCATCTTCTGTATTCTTCGTTTAGTTCCAGCGCAGATAACTTAGTTTGAGAAAACCGCATGAAATCCAAACGAGATCGATTAGTAATACATAAACATACCTGAGAATGAGATCGTAAGTGATTAAGCAAAAATGACATAATCACAGCACGAATCGGATTGACACTGCACAAGAGTCTATTACTATCAGTTTTTGAGTAAAGGAACAAATTTGCAGAAAAATGCATCGAACCCAGTTGGGCGCCAAAGTTAAATAGTTGGGTTTGCAGTGGCCTTGTACTTTGACTTATTTTTATATCCTGCCTAGATTTCTGACTTTTTTAAAAAAAAATTTATATTTGGTCTCTGTTTTTCAGCCTTTCGGTGAATTCTAAATTGCCTCGTTTGGAAAGCGGTAAACACAACAGAAACAATCAGTCGTTTATAAGAAGTAATTCAACGGGCTTCTGACACCACAGAACAAAAATGACTTGGAGAGGAGCTGCTGCAATTGCATGTACAGAGGAAGAAACTCATTTATCTCATCAACAAACCATTGTCTTTCTCTCAGATTTCACCACTCTCCTTCACATTCTCTCCAGAGAATCACGTCATATCCTAATCATCAAAATGGTGACCATTTTTTTTCTTTTTTTGGTTTTAAAAACCTAAGCGTCAGAATTCCTGAAAATTGGGTTAATTTATTTATTAATTGTTGCATCAGTTAACCGTTGTCATGTATTTATATTTGTAGCATTGAAAAACAAGATTCGTGCAATACAGGAGGCCGCTGTGGATCGGTTAACTCCCAAGAAAGAATATGAAAGGAACAACACCTGAGAATTGGAAGATTAAAATGCTCTATGATGGAGATTGCCCACTCTGCATGCGAGGGGTCTGAATTTTATTTACAGTTTATACGCTCAAAACTGTGCCAATCATTGTTTTCTTTCTTTGTTCATGTTTTTTTATGTTGTTGACAGGTTAATATGCTAAGAGATAGAAATAAGCAATATGGCACCATAAAGTTTGTTGACATAAGCTCAGATGAATACTCTCCTGCGGAGAATCAAGACCTAGACTACGAAACTGTATGTGATTAAAAGTTGCAAATTACTAAGAACTTGGTAGCTTAATTAAAATTAATCTTTTAGGCATATATTATTTAGTTTTGTTGCCTGTAGGTTATGGGAAGAATTCATGCAATCCTTTCGGATGGAACTGTAGTCACTGAAGTCGAAGTAAGCCTCATTTCTTAATCTTTGTAGATTTGCATCCCCTAGCTGTTTTAAGTTGTTGGGTGTTTGGTATTATACATCTTTTTTTTTTTTTTTTGAACTATAGTTTGGATTCAAATTCTTGACTTTCCGTAATACAAACATTCTGCAGGCATTTAGAAGATTATATGAACAAGTTGGTCTTGGATGGGTTTATGCAATCACTAAATATGAACCTTTAAGCCCTCTCATTTCTAATGGCATAGCATATGATTGTATTGGTTTGTTTTGTTTTACAGACTTTCGTTTTTGAAGAAAAGTTGGTGTTTCTTCTTTCTTTTCTGGGTATTAATTGGCAAGCATGGTATTTGCAGATTGCCACAATAGCTGATGCTGTTTATGGTTTTTGGGCTAAATATCGTCTTCAGATTACAGGTAAGTTCATTTTACATAAGGAATTCCCTTGCAGAGTTTCCGAGTCATGGCTAAGTTCTTTAGGTTGCCATGGCTGAATAAACCTGCATAGTAATGGATTTGTTGCTGTTGCAGGAGCCTTTTATCTTATGAATCCCTATCTACAAGTCATTCTAATTAAACCTTTCTTGTTTTTGTCTTAGCAGATCTTCCATAGACTGGGATAGATGTCATTGGGTTCTCATTGCTGAATAAAATATCCATTTTGGGCTATTTTTAACAACTAATGTGATTTTTCCAATTACTACTATGTGAGAAACTCTAAAATAATCTAGTTGCTGCCATTCCTAATCAAACTGATTGTTACTGGGAGTCTACTCTGTAGCGTTTAATAAAATTCTTACAATTATCAAGTCACCAGAAACCAAAGTTCTTCATGGCAAGACAATCTAAAAATACAGATGCCAAACCATTCAAGCAGGAAATCCCTAAAAATGATCCAGAAACACAAATTATGTTACAGAAAACCCTCTAGCAAGATGATTTCTATTCGTACATCAACAAAGAATCTAAGTTTCAAATAAGTTCAACTACACAATGATTTAAAGTAACTACACAAATGTCCAATCATACAATCGATCCTGAACGTGAAACTTGCGATAAAGCATCTTCACACTGATCATCATCAAGCTTCTCCGAGCTCAAGCTTAATGGAATGTAAGTTCTGAAGACATGCTCCATGTTAGGCGTTTCCTTCAATTCACCGCAAGCCACTTCAAGAGCCGCGTGACAGAAAGATTTATAGAATTTCTTATTGCAGGTATAGATAAAAGGCAAGGACAGTATAGGAAGTGGAACGAGGAGTGGAGAGTACAAAAAAAATTTTGACACAAAGAAACCAAACATGATACAATGGCAGGGAAGAAACAAAACGGACAAAAATGCAAGGCCACATCCTTCCTTAACTCTCAAATGATGGAACATAAACTTTGAGTGCCTGTAGTTGAGAACAAAACATGTAAACAAGAAAATACAATGGATAGAGAAACAAACTACACTTCCAGTGTTATTTTGTTTAGATAGGTAAAGCATTTGTGTCGTTAAGAAGTTATGCCATCTTAATGAACATCAAGAAAAAAAAAATAAGAGTTCGAACATGCATTGTGCTTGTTCTCTTTTCTAACATAGAAAATCATCAAGAGAAAAAGAACCCCAAGAAACCTAGAGTACCTCTTTTTTCTTGTATCAAGGAAAGACGATAAAAATTCAAGTCCATTCCCAAAACAAATAATAGTAATAAGGGGAGGGCAATTTACCTGATTCCTAAGGATAAGCCATCCGAGGGCAAAGTACACAACTCCAAATGGGATGATCAGAGGAGCTATGACAGAGTAGCAGTCTAATAGCAATGGTCTAGTTTGGTTTTAGGTCGACCTCCTTTAGAAGAGGTTTTGGAAGCACGAAGGTAGAACAAGGTAGGCATATTGCAACTGCATAAATTTCCGAGCTTCTATAGTTCAACATGATCAGCCTTTACTAACAGATTGCTCTAAGATGCTAGTCAGTATCATAAAAATCTTATTATACTTGGCAATAAAGACTCTAAACAGATCTGAAGTTCGAAATGAGGCTTATTTTGAGATCACTTCTTGGACAGGGCAGACCGAAAATTCTATACACTTGGCCTTTAAAAAAGATCCCTTACTCCGCCCTTTTCCAAGCTGATAGAATTAATCCGCTTAACAGAATCTTGCAAAATAAGAGGCCAATCCATAGTAGAGAGCCAACAATACTTGGGATCAAGCATGAATACATAAGGCATGGAGTACAAGTGAGATATTGAGTTACATAAGTTACTAAGCTCCCTACTATGTTATTCACGTGTTGATCTTTGTTGTTATCAAGTATCAATTTTGTTTTTTCCTTGTTTATTTTTCATGAAATCCAATCAAATGAATCATCACAAACCATCCTCCAAATTTTCGTGTAGTTTGTGGGATGACAACGCTTGTAAGATGTAAATTCTCATAATGATTGCTGATGAACCAGATTTTGAAAGTTTCTTTTGTAATTGTTTCCATCAGTTCCTATTTTTGAGGTTTGTAACTAAAATCTGACTCTAGAGAGTATATGTTTGCTCAAGGGGTTGGCTACAGGAATGAAAATGTATATTTTTAAACTCCTGTATACCTGTTATATAATTATAGTTATCAATAACTAATATATATATATATATATATATAGAAGCACCCTGCAAGTATTGGATTTGTGGATTGTGAACTTGATCAGGATTGTCATGATCTATAAGATATTGAGATTTATGTAGACGGCTTATCTATTGCAAGTCATGTTTTGCTGTTTTCAAGGTTTAATCTTCAAGCACACAAGTTTTAAAAGGAAACCTTACAACCACAAACTTATGGTTATTTAACATATGAAACGGTAAGAACACAGCTCGACTATGCCAGGAAGTGTATAAAACCTGTCGAAAGAAGAAGAGCAATGTCAGATTCATTGTCCAAGAATTGATAACAGCGATCAAAGTTTTTTCTTTCCCTCAGCTTTCAGCATCCTCGCCACAAATTCATCAATATTCCTATCTGAGCTTCCACCAACACTAACAGCTTTCTTGGCAAGCTCTCTCAACTTAGACACATTCCTCCTAATTTCTTCACTTTTTTCTCCATCCATAACTTCATTTACGGACTTCTTAAGTTCTTCCCCTGTCACAATCCCATCTTCATCCTTCCTAACTCTCACTCCTATCTTCCACACCTCCTCCACAAACTTAGCATTAGTTGGCTGATCACTCCACTGCGGCACTGTCACCATGGGCACGCCGAGGCTCAACCCTTCTAGGATGGAGTTCCATCCACAGTGTGTTATGAAGCAACCCACGGCTTGGTGAGCCAGAACAGCGAGCTGGTTGCACCATGTCACTACAAACCCTGTTTCACCAACTGAATTTGCAAATTCAACTAGCAGCTTGTTTTCATTCTCCTTTGCAACCCATAAGAAAAGCTTATTGCTTGCTTTTAAGCCCCATGCAATTTCCTCAGTCTGTTTAGCAGCAATGTCTGCCATGCTTCCAAATGACACGTATATCACTGAATTTTCTGGTTTTGTGTCTAGCCACCTCATGCACTCGTCACTGGTTGGTTTCCAAAGACTAGCTCCATAAGCTGAATCTCCTGCAATTTGTTGGTCAAGGTAGGCTGAAGGCACCATTGGTCCGATCATCACCACTGGCCAGTGTCCAAGCATGGCTTTCACTAGCTTTTAAAAGTCAAAGCAATACACAAATAAGAAAAGCAATCATACGTTAGTTTATCTACTTGCCTGATCATCTGGGGTTCATCCAGGGTACATTGCATCCAATTTTTTTGTCATACAAAACTTGAACATCTTATACCAAAACTCGAAACAGGTAACAAAAAATTAAAACAAAGTTTTTGTTACTCGTTTCAAGTTTTCATATTGTAAAAAAAATAAATAAATATACCTTACATCCAATCCAATGTACCAAAATCAAGTCCGATCATCCAGCTCATTTGGAATCATTCCCAACCAATAATTTTTTTAAAAAAGAAAATAATAATGTCATCATAAATTCTTCTCTTAATTGAACATGTTTCATTCTTTTATTCAATTGATCTCTTTGTTATCTACAAGAATTACTCTAAATCATTTGTTTAGCTAACAGTTAGTTACCTCATTTTCCAGCTCTTCTAAGGAGTTGCAAAAGACCCAGTCATTTTTATCCAAGCTGGCAATTTTCTCCAAAATTGCTGCCAAATAAGCAGCGCTACTTTCAGGTTGTGCAAGAAAACCCGGCAAGTCAGAAAAGCCAAGTGAAGGCAGGCCAGGCAATGATAAGGGCATGATTTCTTGCTTCAGAGGCAAAGTCAAGAGACCTTGATTGATTTGCCAATACAAAGAGCAAACAGAAGCAGAGTTAGTCAACATTGCAGCTCCATAAATGCCAAACTGTCTAGCTACATCGAGAGCCCAAAATAGCAATGAATCGTATACAATACAGCAAACAGGTGAGACTGAGTCTTTGTACTTGAGTATGAGCTCTGCTAATGTTCTTGAGCCAACTGTTCTGAAAGACTCCAAATAGGCTTTTACACTTGGAGCTTGCTTGAAGCCGCCTTCATCGAAGCCATCGGAGATGGGCTCAACGCCTACAGTGGTTGCCTCGATTGACTTGACGGTGTAATGGGTGGTGGCCAAAGTGGCCTTGAGTCCTTTGGATGCAAGGCGTTTAGCAAATTGGAGAAGTGGGTTTAAGTGTCCCTGAGCTGGATATGGAAGCACAAGAACATGACCTCTTTGGCTCTCCATTTTTCCTTTTTTTTTTTTTTTTTTTTTTTTTTTTGTGTCTTTGGAGTTTGCTTTCTTCTGGTGAATAGTATAGATTATACATAGAATAATCTTGAGGTCTTCCTTTTATAGATGACCTCAAGATTGTTGGTTCTGTCTGATTGTTGACATTGATGGCCAAGACAATCTAAACTTTGTGAATTAGAAATCATATGCGGCTTCTCTTGTACAATTACAATACTACTGATTGGAATTACTTGAGAGTGCTTTTAAAGTTTTAAAATCTCTCTCTCTCTCTCTCTCTATATATATATATATATAATTAAACTCGCATAATTTATTTTTCGTTAAATATTATTTACACCCGACGTATTATATTTATAATTTATAGTTTTTATCGGTTCTTAATTTTTATAACTATAACTTTCTGAACACTCCCTTATTTCGTGGCTTGTCCAAACACAGTTTTCTTGAGGCCGCGAGGGTGGCTTCTTCCAACTTGATTGGTTTCTTCCATTTTAAGTAGCCTGCATAAGATGTGTACATGTTCTTATGCTCAGCTACAGAAGTAAAACTACTCTTTCAGAATAGGTACATAAAAAAATTCACCTTTATTAAACAAAATGATGATTCAATATAACTGCTACCGTTCAACAGTTTTACAGCAAGGTACATTACCTGATTCTCTAACTGTGATCATCTAAATATTTACAATCTAACACAGAGAAGAAAACAAACTTTTTCATCTTCAGCGAGCAGAGCTAAAATTTATAAACTACAAGCTACGTCTACATCTAATGAAATTTCGACATCTTGTAATCTACAACTGCACACAAAATTTAATCGGGCAGCATCCAGCAATGCTATGTCTAATAGTATGATGAAACCAAATTTTCACAGCCCATTGGTATATCTCTGAATTTCTGGGATACGAGCTCTTTTTGAAGTCACAATTTTCCTTATGGAGAACCACTTCAGCACGCTAAACAGCTTTGTCCATCTCCTCTGTGCTTTTTCCATGGCAAGTGATGTAGAACGTGTCATCAGGAAGCCATCAACAGCACTTTGTAGATCAGCCTGTGGTTCCAGACTGAGGTTCTGAGATGGGAGATCTGGATCAAAAAATCTCAGATTATCCTCATCACAGAATGCTTGAGTGATGGACTCTGCGTCACACAGAAGAGAGTTGGTGATTTGGCCTGGATAACTTAAAGTCTGTTCATAACTAAGACCCATGGTTTCTATATTGTGCAAGTTATAATCATCCAAACCAGACACACCCCCGACAGAATAAATTGATGAAATGATATCTGGAGAAGAGGCATTCAGTTGTGTAAAATCAGAACCACCCATCTTGTGAGAAGCCAGCATCTTGCTCCCTTTAGAAACATCTGTCATTGGCAAACTTGATGTGGATAGAACAGTAGGTGAGTGTGAAGAGCCACCAGTGAGAGAGGCTTCATCCTCAAAAGAGACAACTTCCTCCCAGTCTTTAAAGGCACAAATTACCAAGTTCAAAGCTTCAGCCTGATGTCAAAATCAAAAAAAAAAAAATCATAAATGAAGGAGAAGGAATGTATAACTGAATTTAAACAAAATCTGATGTGATAAGGGAAGTGTGCCTTCTGGGTTTCAGACAGCTTATCAATGGGAACATGCTGGCACTCTGAAAGTAATCCCATCACTTGTCCCACAACATTGAAGACCACGCCAGATTTTTGTTGAGTACCAGGAGGGCAGTACAAGTATATCCTCTTATCGAGTACACATGTCCAAGCATGCTCCACTGTGACTTCCCACATCTTAGCAGACATACCCGTACCAAGGATCTGCATGCATAACAACAAGTGAATATTTTTATTACTACTCCAAGGTTGACAAACACTCGCATAGCAAGCAGTCAGAGCTGTTGAAGGTGTCATTGTAAAACTTTCCACATCTTACATAAAACTTAATGTGGCATAGATAAAGCATATAGATGTTATTATGAGTTGAGTTCCCTTTCCCTCAGCAATTTAGTCTCTCATTTGTAATGTTAATCCTCTGCAGAGCTCTACTAAAAATGTTAATACAGAATGTTTGTGTACCACATGGGCACAAGGTGTCTATCTGAACCACCGCTAAATTTCAAATGTTTTCACTAGGCGTGGCCCTTTGTTTTCCTATAAGGCAGATACGCCCCAGTCCTAAATGCCAGTATGAAACCCAGGTCCTGTAAGCGTCCCTTGCTCTTATTTAGTGTTACCATTGGACCATATGGGTCATTGGCCAGAATCTTCTAAAGTATGTAACTATGATTATCCTCAAGACGTGTGAAATACTTCGTATAGTACATTGTAAAGGTAAAACGTTAGAGAAAAAGGAATAAAGTCTTACATGCCGAAGCCTTGAAGGGTCTAGAACAAGAAGGATCAAGAAATCTTTTACAGTGTTGATACTTTCCCGACTCAAACGCTTGTGAAAAGCTCCATCTTTGCCAATCTTTTCCAATCTCCAAACTTCATCAGATAGGAATGGAGGGTGGTGCTTCTTGTACACTGAAACCAGAAACCAAATATTAAATTGAAATTTCTCTCATCTCCCGTCCTGATTACATATTTGAACACTCTTAACGTATGTCAACGAATATGCTTGATCTGATGTTAACATGTGTCAACTTCAAACACAAGCAGTCATGAAAGGAAGTCCTGGAAATCATTTCATTAATATAAATGATTTAACTCTGCTAAAAGTATCCAATTCTGTCCTCAATACTGTTGAAATGATTAGACATTAAAAGGACCAAAAGATACGGTAAAACAAACAGTCACATGGTATAAAAGAATTCAAAGATAATATTAAATATTTACATTCTAATTAATCAACTATAAGTAAATAAATTCACAATCACTCACATTCTCCACGGTGATCCCTGACAATGAAGGATTCTGTCTTTGCTTCCCGTACTCTAGTTTCATCAGAGTTATCCACAACTCTTGCTCCAAGTCTGAACCTACGGCTTCTTGTCCAGCTTGAATTATCTGTAAATGAAATCTCACCCACCAAACCAATTCCTTCTTTAAGAGTCAGAAATGCATCTCCTGTAAGAAGAGGTTTCTTTCCTTCTCTCTCCCTCACAATGTTATTCTTGAATTCTTCAACAGTCCAATTATCACTCTCATCACCATCAAAATCTCCTTCAAGAACGACAATTTCAACCCTGGCAGAAGATTCAGGACCACAACTAACAATTTGGTTAATATGACTATCAACTATAGCTACTTTTATAGTGGACTCTTCTCCCTCAATTCGAGCACCGGTGAACACTGGAAGAGAAATATTATTTACGAACTGCAGTTGTAGGCTTCTTGATTCAGGAGATTGTATCTCTTTCCCACTAGTCCTGGACAAGGATGCATAAAAACATTAATGAAACATTTTCAATAACACAGGTGGTAAACTTCACAACCATATGGCTTAAAATGTAAGGTTTTTTAATAAATGCTAAGTAAAGCTCTTCATCCTTACCGTTTCATGCTGAACAAATGCCTTTTTAGAGCCAATTCAACTTCCTCCTTTACCTGTAAAAGAAATGTCAATTATTCGTTACCAACTCTTTGGGCAACTTATTGAATTCACAGCTATTACATTTACAGAAACAAAAATTGCAGGGGCCTCACTACCACCACATACAGGAAATTTGTGTTCCATTTTGCAGATCATATTTTTAAATTATACAGACCCTACAGTGAATATATAACACATGCAGCATTCTTAAATGCCATGGCAAGTAGATCAGAGAAACTCAAATTCAGTTTGATAGCATTTCCATCCATTTATCAAACAGATAACAAAAACATCTTTGTATTATACGTATATTTATTAATAAAAGAAATTCTCTATATAACAACATAAATAACAGGTATAACGCTGTCATATGAACAAATAACTGTCTGCCGACCACAATGCAGCAATTATGAAATGAGACAGGTTATCTGTTGTTAGACAAAGAGATAGGCAATGTGTCGTTAGACAAAAGTTTGTATCACCAAAGAGGGGATTGCCATAGACTTCAGCACAAAACATGGTGAAATACTATAATCTAAACACTTAAAACAGCCAAATTGACATTTATGGCACTACATGTTAAAGAAATCTACAATCATATAGTTTTAATATTGTTTTAACATAACAGCCTTGCAAAATAAAGAAATGCTCTAAGCTCAATTCTTGATCATAGCCAAATTAAAAATGATATTGAACCATACCACCCTGCGAATCAAGGGCTCCAGAACCGGCTCCAGAAAATGCTGAACTGATTGAACCTTCATCACCTCCTGAACCACACTGGAGATAATCGGCAAATAAGTTAGAAACTGAAACAAGAGAAAAATAAACCCAAAAACAATATAAAAAAAGGCTTAAGCATATTTCAACAGACATTATCAGCCATCAAGTTCGTAAAAGCAAGGTTGATAGTTGAATTATTAATCATATGAACCCAAAACATTCAAGCAAACTCATTTCTTTTCCAACCTCAAAAGCATAAACAATTTCAACCCCTCGCTGCTTTATGCAGGAAGTACACGTTTTGAAGGCAACTGATTCCCCCATTATCAAAATCACTTGACAATTTCCACAAAACAAGCACACCTGGTTCAATTTTCAATTATCTTTCCACCTTCTCTGAAGAACTCCAATCATACTTCACATGGACACAGCATTTTTCACAGTATTCCGTAAACAAAACTTTCATTCACTCAACGATGCTCTTTGCCTCAATAATTTCAATCGCAATTCACATCAGCAAAGCACATTCATCAAAATTTTCCGCTCAACAAGCAAACCCAGTTCCGTTTCAATTACTTTTTTCCACTTTGTCATTTTCAATCAAATTTCAGTATATCACCGCGGTCATCAACAATTTTCAACTAAACAAGTTTACCCACTTCTTATTCATTTCTACCTTATGCCCACCAAAAAAAAAAAAAAAAATCAAATTTTATATCTACTGTAAGTATTGTCAACAATATTAAAAAAGAAACCAAAAAAAAACCCGAAGAAAAGACACTGGAGACATTTACTTTTTAAAAGTAATACATCTTCGACGCTTCTCGTCAGGACTGTTCTCTGTTCTAGCTGTTCCATCCTCTTGCTGCCTCTTTTGGGACATTTTTCAATCTCAAACAAGCCACAAAATACTATGCGGTGTTGGTTATGATCATCAACAACACCAACAACAACATCCAAAGAGACCAACATGCGGCTCAAAATTTGTTAACACTTAAACGCTCTACATGACATCATATACACACACACACACACACACACACACACACATAAAATAAAAAATAAAAAAGAGAGCGAGACACCGAGCTATCAATCAATAAATGACAATGAATGGGAAGAATAAAAATATTTAAAAATATGAACTCTGATTTAGCTTAGCATTTTAGCTAGCTATTCAATGATCTAAAATTTGGCTGCGTCTGGGATGCTTCGTCCTCGGCCTGAAACCCTCTCGTCCAGTTTGTTCCTTGCTTTGGCTCTTTGCCTGAAACACAAAAACCATAATAGTTATTTTGGGAAGTAGCGAAGTTGTAATGTAAGCGTCAGTAGTTTGTGTGGGGTCCATTCAAAGCGCGTTATGGACTAGGAATACGAGGGTCTATCTTTCCGACACGTATTGTCGGTCCCTCTGTTAGCGTAACCATGACTAATCATACTGCAACGAATAGTGAGACTAATCTTGGACATTTACAGCCAGCATAAAATGTTGCAACAAACGTTAAAGATCACAGATTCAGTTAAAGATCGTCCCAGTTCCTCGAATCTTCCTTCCTCCATCCATTTACCGTTAGAATCCAAAAATGTACTCCACTAAAGAATCAATTATAAATTAGGGAGCTTTGTCATCACATAAATCACGTTGGTGTTAACGAGAACGAAAGCGAGACCGGAAGAAGATAAAAATGTCAAAGCAATTTATCATATAGGATTGTATTGTAGGCATCATGTCGAGTCGGGTGAGTTGGGGGTCCAATTGCCTTGCAGAGTTCACATGTGTGGTTATAGATGGATCAAGTATTTCCTTTTCAATTCTGGGTGGTCCATGATTTTGCCGCCCAGTCGTGTGATGTGATGTGATGTCGTCCAATAAATTTGTTACGGCCGGTGGGTCACAACTCGAATATTTGACCAGACTCTATCGAACGTGCCAAATGTCAATTGATCATTGCCTGATTGCATTATTCAACACGGTCTGTGTCCTCGTCACTTCTTAAACTATTTTGTTTATGAAAGATTAAGATTAATAATTTCAATTTTTTTTATATATATTTTTATATTATTAAATTAATTTTATTTAATTAATTTAAATTATATTTTAAGTAGGTGCATTTGATAACGCGAGTATGCACTTAATAAAATTATTATATTACATTATATAATTAATGTCCATTATTTAGGTTGTCATTTACACTGCAATGTACATATGTTATATTTTCTTCGCTGCAAACCCGCGTACTTTGACTCGTTACTCATTCCGGCCCATCTCTGTCTGCACTTCTTTTCACTGTAATGTGTAAATATTTCAAATATATATATATATATATTAATAAATAAAATTTACCCGACGTAGTATTTTATTAAAATTTTTATTTTATTGTTTAATAAATATTAAATTAATTTTTAAAAATTTAAATTTAACACATCTTAATATTTTAATGTATCAAATAAAGTACATATTTTTATTTAATTTATTATAATACAATATAATTTATTTAAAATAATATAATATAATACAAACAGTGAAACGAATCATGTATATATTAATTATAAATATTAAAATTAATCTTGATTATTAAAAATATATTAACCTAATAATTGATAAATTATTATAAAAAATTTAACGTATAATAGAGGGCTGTTGACTATGCATTGGATATTGATACAAACCTACTAGATAATGATTTATATCACTAATGTTGATGTTAACATTGCTAACTCTGTCTGAAATGCTTCAAACATGCATCATTTGATTGACCAAATTACCAAAATCTATTCATTATATGGCAACATTATCATATGCCGTGAATTTAACCCAAAAGTATAAATAAATAAAGAATTTAGTGGTATATTAGATGCAACTTACATAATTGCGGAATAAAAACCATTGTAACCTAATGCCAAAGGAAGCTTTACTATTGACTTGTAATCACATTCTAAATATATATATTCACGTCTAGTCTTTCATATGGTAAGGAAATAATTTGTACACAACACATGTTATTTGTACGTCCAATCTTTATAAATTAATACACATAATATATTTTGATTAAATAATAACTGAGACTGTTATATTCAAAATTTTATTTTAGAGAATAGCAATTTATATATCATCGATCACAATTGCTTTTATAGCTGGAAAGTCTTGGGCCATCCAGGGCTTCAACTTTACACGCCTTTAAAGGCTTGCATACAAGAACGGTTAGGTGTTGTGGCCCATGGTTAGTTAAGAGATAGCGACTGGCAAAAATGAACATGCTTTTCCGATTTCACTGAAGGAAAACTTCATTACTCCGTGCATAAACGTTCCTTTCATAACACAAACACAAACACATTACATAATACATCACATACAAAAGTTCAAACACTGACACTAAGTATACACAAACCACGTTGTCCAAGAACCACTTTGTTATTTTTTTTACTCAGTAAAGGAGAACTCACTTGGGTCAGGTCCGGCTAGACACAGACCACGTTGTTTGTCCAAGCCCATGGGTCTGTGGGCACTTAATTCTGTTTCCATGAGTAGTCACATCAGTGTAGCAACTCCCACAGAGCTCTCCGTTCCCTGAGGTCCCGGGTGGCACACACTAACATTTACACAGCACGTGTTACATGCTCGGTTGCACAAGTTTGGCCTCGAGTGAAGACTGCACCTCTGTTTGCACAACCCTCCATAATCTGAACGCCGAAATAGAAAAAATTAAAAGCTCAAGGACTTCAGCTCGTGGCTTAAATCGGTTAAACAAACATATAAAGTGGAAGAAATCTAAGTAACAATGTTGAGAAATTAAAACGTAAATGGAAACCCACCTATGTCTTGCATGAGCCTTCTGGTTCCACCTCTCACAAGTCACAATGTTTGATTCGACAAAATAAAATATTATTTTTACTTCCACAAAAAACAAATAAATAACAAACACTTCAATCCAAATTCTCGCTCATAAGGAGAGAAATCCTCCTCTGAGCTTCATCCCAGTTTTCTTCTTCCAATGTTTGACTCTTTCCTTGGTTATTGCAGCAGCAGCTAACTGTATTACTACAGACCAAGTTGCTCTTCTTACCCTGAAGCTGAAAGCTCATGTAATCCATGATCCAAGCAATTTCTTGGGTAGATATTGGAACAAAAGTAGCCTGTAACTGGATAATCGTCAGATGTGACATTAATCACCATGGAGTCATATATAGGCTTGAATATTTTTCCACCTAGATGAGCATCTATCAAAAAATGTCCACTTGCCTCCCCTGTTTTTTTGTTGCCCTTAGTTTATTATAAAAAAAAAAAAAAAGATAAAACTTATAAACTTACCCTCTAAACATGGTATCCAAATCACTTTCTTCTTCCACTTCTACTCCTAATCTCCATTAACATTAATCTACATTTTAGAAGAAAAATCATAACTAAATCCAATACAAAAAAAAAAAAGGTATTTTAATTAAAAATTTTTATGAATGAATTTGAAAAGACAGTAAAAATATATGTATTAAATTTAAAAATAATTCATTTTATATAAGTAATATTTTAAAAAATATTTAAAATAATTTTTTAAACTTTTAGTTCAGTCAAAAGTGAAAAAAAAAATTACTTTTTTTTCTTCGCAAAAGTAAAAAGGTCTGAAAAGTTCTTAAATTTAAAAAATAAACCTACTTCGTTACTTAAAACCATTATTTTTCCTTAGAAAGGAAGTTGTATTATTTGGATTTTCGAACTTGCTCACATGCGCGACAGTTAGCGATGATGGAATAAACAAGCTTTAGTTCTTAAAACGTGACCTATAAAACATGTCTTCTTTACTATAATTAAATAATTGTAGAATAAATTATACTTATCCCTTCGCCAAATCAATTAAATTTGCAATTTAGTTTTTATTAGGATCATATACATCTGTTTGTAGGTGGATTGGCATCACTTGCGATGTTCACAGACAAGAGTTAATGCCTTGAATTTTTCTCAATTTGGTCTTACAGGCACCATTCCTTCTCAACTTGGAAATTTATCTTCACTGCAGACACTTGATCTTCAACACAACCTGTGTTCCGTTTCCATACCCTCCTCCATCTTTACAATACCCTCACTGAAAACGCCTAATTTTTAATTCTATAATTTTAAGGGTTATGAAATATTCTGGATTTAGACAACATTGTAGGAGAAATTCCACAGGAGTTGGGCAATCTTCTAAAATTGGAGTTGCTTTCCGTAAAATAATTTCTTGACAGGAACGAACGATTCCTTCACCTATATTCAACCTTTCTTCTCTAGCATGTATGGTAGCTTCCCTGACGATATCTGTCGACATCTCTGTGTTCTTAAAACACTGCAAATGTTTGTTAATCAACTCACTGATCCAATCCTAGACAATTTGTGGCAATGTAAACAGCTCACTCATATTTCCTTGTCATATAATCAGTTCACTGGACGTATACCGAGAGATATTAGGAACTTGACCACAGCCAAAGCACTGTATTTTAACTTTAACAACCTGATAGGTAAGTTAATTTTAAATCAATATGCAACATATTACATTTTCATTTGAGGTGGACATTCAGTTTTCTCTCTACACTACCTTCTTTAGACAATATTATGCATTTAAATATCTTTGATAATATAAAAAGAAAAATTGTTATAAGATTTTTTAAGTATGATTGCTTGTTTTCAGGTGAGATACCACATGAAATCTGTAATCTTCGTGATCTAGAGGTTTATGTGATTGAAAGTAACAACCTAGTTGGTGTTGTACCAGTTGCAATCTTCAACATGTCATCAATGAAAGTGCTTGCCCTTTTTTATAATGCACTCTCAGGACGTCTCCCATCAATTGTAGACCCTGGACTTCCAACTCTTGAAGTGATGAATAAATTTAGTGGGACAGTTCCTAGTTTCATCTTCAATGCTTATAAGCTTACTCTTCTAGAGATGGAAGTGAACTCCTTCTCTGGATCTGTTCCCAGGACGTTCGACAAATTAGGAAACCTCGAGTGGCTCAACTTAAGATATAACAACTTGACATCTTCAACTCCAGAATTGAGCTTTCTTTCCTCTTTGACAAATTGCAAGAATTTAAAAGTCATAGACTTAACAGGAAATCCACTACTCGACATCCTTCCAAGTTCAGAGGGTAATCTCTCTGTTTCTTTGGAAAGAGTATACACGTCCTATCTATAAATCCCTGCTGCTTAGGTAATCTCACTTCTCTTAGGATACTCTTATTAAACTCCAATGAGTTAACTTCTTTTATACCCTCAACTTTCATAAAGACATCATGTTCTTTGACTTCTCATCAAATTCTTTAAATGGATCCCTCCCATTTAACATTGGAAATTGGAAGGTTGTGGTAGTTGTCGATTTATCAAGGATTTTATTATCAGGTGATATCCCAACCACAATTGGAAGTCTTAGAACTCTAGCATTTCTCTCTTTAGGATATAACAGATTACAAGACCCAATTCCTAAATGCTTTGGTGACTTGACAAGCCTAGAATTTGTCCAATAATAATCTCTCTAGAGTTATTCATGTATCCTTAAAGAAACTCTTGTACCTCAAATATCTAAATCTATCTTTCAACAAACTAGAAGGAGATATTCCTAAAGGAGGATCTTTTGCAAATTTCTCAGCTGAATCATTTATTGTGTGTTTTGCCAAATCTTCAAGCCATGCGACAGCAGCAATACTGGTAGAAAATCAAGGAAAAACACTCTTCTGACTGCTGGTTGTTTTGCCTCCCAGTATTGCATTGATAGTAGTAGTCTTCCCGGCTCTCAGACTTTTATTGAAGAGACGCCCGGAAAAAAGCACAGAGCTATCAAATGAAGATAATATTTCATTACAAGCTACATGGAGAAGAACTCATCGGTATTTCATTGTCATATAATCAATTCTCTGGAAGTATACCAAGAGATATTAGTAACTTGACCTCGCTCAAAATACAGTATCATGGGTACGTACCATCCAACATTTTATCATTTTATTTCTAATCCATTATATATCTAGAATTAAGTAGCACATATGCATATCCAAAATAAACAAGCATCTACCAAATTACTAGCTAGAATTTTGCATAAGATTTTGTAAACACACTGTCACCTATATCCGCAGGTGAAATACCACATGAAATCGGTAATCTTCCTAATCTAGAGTATTTGGGGCTTCACAGAACAACTTGGTGTTTTCCCAGCTACAATCTTCAACATGACAACATTGAAAGAACTGGACGTTTCAAATAACACTCTCTCGGGAAGGTCCTAGTAATAATTTTAGTGGGACAGTTCCCAGTTTCTTCTTCAATGCTTCTAATCTCTCTATTCTATATTTGGCGGTAAACTGCTTCTCAGGATTTATTCCCATCACTTTCGATAACTTAAGAAACCTCAATTCGCTCGGTTTAAGTGATAACTACTTGACATCTTCGACTCCAAAATTGAGCTTTCTTTCCTCTTTGACGAATTGCAAGAATTTAAAACTGTTGCACTAAACAAGAAATCCACTATCTGGCATCCTTCCCAGTTCAGTAGGTAGTCTTTCTCTATCCTTGGAAAAAATGCAACATCAGCGGCAGCATTCCTGAAGATATCACCAACTTAATCAACCACACAACCTTGCATTTAGGATACAGTAAATTGATTGGTTCAATTCCGATTACAATTAGTAGACTACAGAAACTCCAAAATCTGATTCTTGGAAATAATAATCTAGAAGGATCAATCCCGGACGATCTTTGTAACTTGCCTGCACTGTATGAGTTGAGTTTGACCGATAACAAGCTCTCTGGATCAATTCCTCCATGCCTGGGTAATCTCACCACTCCAAGGACACTCTTTTTGGGCTCCAATAAGTTAACTTCTGTACCCTCAACATTTTGGAATATTAGTTAAAGCAGCCTAATCGGCATGGGAAGTTTTGTTCCTGTTAAGGCAATACTTCAAGATGGAATGGAGGTTGCAGTAAAGGTGTTTCACTTGTAATTTGAAGGAGCATTTAAGAGTTTTGATGCCGAATGTGAAGTGATGAAAGGTATTCGTCATCGAAACCTTGTCAAAATCATCCGCAATTGTTCAAATGTTGATTTTAAAGCATTGGTATTATAATACACTCCAAATGGGAGCTTGGAGAAGTGTTTGCATTCGGACAACTGCATTCTGGATATTTTCCAGAGGTTGAACACAACGATAGATGATGCATCAGTTTTGGAATATCTTCATCATTCAACTCCTGTAATTCACTGCAATTTAAAGTCCAATAATGTATTGTTAGATGAAAATATGGTTGCTCATTTAAGCAATTTTGACAGTGCAAAACTTTTGAGTGGAGAAGATCAGTCTATAATGTTAACTAAAACCCTTGCCACGATTGGTTATATGACACTAGGTTTGTTTCATATTCGATATTTTAATTTTCATAATTAGTTAATTGATTTTTCGTCATACTCTTATGATCAAAATATTAATGTTTTAAGGAGTATGGAAGAGAAGGAAAAATGTCAACAAGATGTGACGTTTACAGTGTTGGGATTTTGTTAATGAAAGCATTTATTGGGAAGAAACTCACAGACGAATTTTTTGCTGGAGAAATGAGCTTGAAGAGTTGGGTAAAATGTCTTACTTCACAGCTCAGTGATT
Organism: Cedrela odorata; assembly: GCA_035584115.1. Lineage (NCBI taxonomy): Eukaryota > Viridiplantae > Streptophyta > Magnoliopsida > Sapindales > Meliaceae > Cedrela > Cedrela odorata. Next base: position 2,864,630 of record JAXCLQ010000011.1, on the reverse strand, counting down.
GAACTAGTGGACGCAAATTTACTAAACAGAATGGACAAATATTTTGCTACAAAAGTGTAATATGTGTCATCGATCTTGAATCTGTATTTAGAGTGTACAAGAGAATTGTCTACAGAGAGAATCAACACCGAAAAAATTGCAACTAGACTCTTGAAAATTAGAAACATTGTACTTAGAATTGTTCAAGGTAGAAGAAGGATAATAATGTCAAATATCAAATGTCAATTACTATTATTTTTTATAATGGATATTATTCTATGTGATGAATTACTTCAACTAGAGCATAAGAGTATTATTTTTCCCTTTTAAATTATGAAAAATTGAAGTAAATTTGAGATTTTATTTTCATATATTTTTACTTATTTTTTATCCTTAACTTACTATGCCTTATCTGATTTCAGACATCCATCCTTTCGTTGCGAGAGATATTTGATTTATGAATGATTATTTCAGATATTGAGACCAAGAAATAATGAAACATTGTAGCCCAAAGCACAAATAAACAATGGGCTACTATTTACAGCTTCTTGAATTATTTAAGAAAATGTTGAAAGCAGAAAGAATTACCTTCCAAAACGGGGCTAACGAAGAAAAGTGCATACAAACAAATTGTTTATCATCATTTCTCTTTGTCTACACAAATCTCTTCTCAATTCCAATTTTCTCTTTTCTTTTTTTAAAAAATAATTCATTTCAATTTTAGAAATATTTTATGCAAATTATGATAAAAATGTTATTTAGTGTTCGAGGTGGTAAATGGGTAGGTAATAAAGTGGCAGCTTTGGCAAGTTTATGTGTCGGACCAGACCCAACACACATATAGGGGAATGATAGAAGATTATTAACGGTTAGGATTTGATGAAATTAATGATATAAATTCTTAACATTAATTAATTAATTAATTTCTCTCTTCTAATGACTTTCTTTTACATCTTACTCGAGCATTATTTTATCTTTTCTCTTCCTCTCTCCTATTTCATTTGTAGGAGGATTCAAAAAATCAATTAAAATTCTCTCTATTATCTTGAAGAAACTAATAAAAAATATTAAGCAATCACATTCTATGGGTAATTAGAAGAGATATGAGAAACAAAATAAACACATTATTATTTTTAGAATAAAGTGTAATTTTTAATAGATTAATAAATCATTAAACATGATGTAACAATGTCAATCTCGTCCAATAATTTAGTCCATTCTTATATATATATATATATATATATATATATATTGTACAGAAATCATTCAAGGATTCTAAACTTTCTTTAGTTAATAACGAAAGGTATTTGTGGAGAAAGAGAAAAAAAAAAATAATAGGAAGCACTTTTTATAGAGAAAAAAATTGGAGAAAAGTAAGGAAGAAGAAAATGTTGGAAAGAGAGAAGAGATAAAATACATTAATTACTTATTATTAATAACTTAGGTCATTAATTCTATCTAATCCATACATTTACAAAAACTCTAATATAAAAATTGAAAAATTGTGTAAAGTTAAAGGATCTCTAATCCTTCCTCCACACACACACACACACACACACACACACACACACACACACACACACACACACACACACACATATTTGTTTATAGATAGTGTAAATCATATAAAATTACATAATTTATTAATGTAAATTTTAATTTTAATATAAAAAAATTTTGTGTTAAAGTTATAAGTTAGAATTTCAAATTTTGTATTGTTAATTGAGCAAATAAATTGTTAATTTTGAAGTCTCTGATTTGTAATGTATTGATCTATTCTTCAGATGTATTGATCTGGTCCAGTTTGTAATTATTTTTTAACTCTCGAGTTTGTAATGTATCAATTTCTTCAGCACACGTATCGATCTAATTTGCCTTATAATTATTTTCGAATTCTCGGGTTGATGAAGTATCGATCTTTTCATAATATGTATCGACTCAGTTCGCCTTATAATTATTTTTAAACTCTCAGGTTGGCAAAAAAATTGATATTCTCATCACATATGTCGACTTGGTTCACCTTACAATTATTTTCGAACTCTCGGATTAATGAAATATCGATGTTGTGAACTTTGCATATTGATCTTCTTCTAATGTATCGATTCGAATGTTTTGGATATCGATTTAGTTCACTTGGTAAATGTTTTCGAACTCTCAAACTTACAAAGATATAGATTCTTAAACTCTAAAATCTTTAAGTGTATCGATCTGTGAGGTCAGTGTATCGATCCATTTTATGAAAAGGTCGATCATTTGGCTCTAAATATCGATTATATTGAGCTAAAAACACATTTTTCACATAAAATAGTTTAGTCTGTTCATAATTGTATTCACATACAATTTTCTTAATTCTTAATACATTCAAATATATTTTATTATCCACAAATTAAATTGACATAATAACAAATTTGTTGATCACCGAAAATATAAAATTGCATGTCATGATACTATCAATTTTAACTTCATATTACTAATATGATATCATCATATATGACTATGTTAACCATAAATAGCATGCAATATTTTTGTTATTAATTAATGTTTTTTCTAAATTAAACAAATGACTACCACATATTGAAATAGAAATTAATAAGTGCTTTAACTTTTAGTTTAGGTTTGTTAACCTGTAAAAGGTTTTGCCCTTTTGCAAAAATGATCATCATTCAACAGTTCAGAGAAAACACTGAATGATGGAGAGCAAGAGTGTTAGCGCAGTTATGATAATGGCGATGCTGGTTATGTGTGCTGGGATTGCAATGACAGAAGCAGGTCAGTTTGAGTGCTACGAAACATGCACAAACGCTTGCACTTTCAAACCTGAGGAATGCGCGAAATTATGTCGTGAGAAGTGTCCGCATGCGACCACTACAGTGGCAGTTAACAGCTACTACTGCAAACTTGGTTGTTCGCTAGAAAAATGCACCAAATTTGACAGTGGTATATATGCTTGTTTATCTCTTTAGCTCTCTTTATTTGTGCTTGTTTCTATTTTTGATTCGCTCTTTCTAATGCTTTATGTGTGTATGTTATTTTGTGGTGGCTTGCAGACATAAAGTGGGAAGCTGCGTGAATGACTGCGCAAAAAAGTATTGCAAAAACTAGAGCTTCCAGTCCATTAAGATTCAATAAAATATTTAGTTCTTATATTCATTAGTACTCGTGAGGAAAATCTAAATTCTCTCTCGCATGTTATTTCATTCGATGAACTGCAGTAATTCAATCAACCTCTATAGTGTTTTTTTAGTTCTTTGATATACATGTTATTGGAGAAAATCTTTACAATTACTATACACAAACGAAACCTGTGTGTTTGTGATATTTTTTCCTTCCAAAGAGAGCAAACGCTCACTATTCCAGCATTGAAAAATTGAAGACAAATGGTCGAAGATAAAAATTTTCCTTTAACAAAGCAACATTAATATTTAACCCAAAAACCAAAATTATGCACCACCCAAAATTTTATACATACAGCATTTATCAAAGCAACTCATCAACACTGAATTATATGGAGTCAGTTAAAAGTTCATAATTCCTTTATTCATTAATATTCAGTGTAAGTAATTCCATTAAAAGAATCGTATATAATCAAACAGATTCCACTGACTCCTGTCGATCACTGCAAGAAAGCTTCATAAATAAGCATTGAACGTTTTTGAAAGCCTTTACCTACAGAAAACCGAATGCATGCTACATGACAATTGCTTTAAACGTTTGGGTTAATATTAAATTTAATAAAAATAACTCATGTATGTTCAAACTTCAAATGCAACATTTGACAAACTTAATAAAGAGAGACGCAGACAAAAAAGAGTGGACAAGAATGCTCTATCGATTTATGGCTCTGACTTTTGACTGTATAGCAAACTTCAGGGACTGGTAAGTTTTTGTCTATCGATCCTAATGAGAAAAAACCTTAGTGATATAATTAAGTAAATTGCAAAATAAACTGTTTATTCCCCGATTTTTGAAGAATCGATTAAATCCGGGCTTGACAATGACAGCTGGTTTAACAAGTAAATTATCTAAAGAGAAGATTATAATAATATTGTAGGTAATGGCTACCAATTAATGACCTTAATTTTTTTCATTCACATTATTATTATTATTATTATTATTATTATTATTATTAT
>JAXCLQ010000011.1:2791392-2860421 GCA_035584115.1 Cedrela odorata | reverse complement strand
AAAGTACAAGCATATAACATTTGTTTTTGAATGATTTCTGTACTGCCACTACTCATCTATTTATAGACTTCATGGTGACTATTCATGGGCTGATACATAGCTTCGTTTTGGACACAATTGTTCTATGAAGTCTATAAATAGATGAGTAGTGGCAGTACAGAATTGTGTCTCCTCCATGAACAATTACTTCCTTTTGGAAGCATTGTTTCTCTTGGATGAAACAATGTATCCCTTTGCATGGCACCTTATCACATTGATCATATATACAACATAAATAACACACACTTCAATCCAAATTCTCGCTCATATGGAGAGAAATTCTCCTCTCAGCTTCATCCCAGTTTTCTTCTTCCAATGTTTGATTCTTTCCATGGTTATTGCAGCAGCAGCAGGCAACTGTATTACCACAGACCAAGTTGCTCTTCTTACCCTGAAGCTGAAAGCTCATGTAATCCATGATCCAAGCAATTTCTTGGGTAAATATTGGAACAAAAGTAGCCTGTAACTGGACAATCGTCGGATGTGACATTAATCACCATAGAGTCATATATAGGCTTGAATATTTTTCACCTTGATGAGCATCTATCACAAAATGTCCACTTGCCTCCCCTGTTTTTTTGTTGCCCTTAGTTTATTATAAAAAAAAAAAAAAAAAAAAGATAAAACTTATAAACTTACTCTCTAAACATGGTATCCAAATCACTTTCTTCTTCCACTTCTACTCCTAATCTCCATTAACATTAATCTACATTTTAGAAGAAAAATCATAACTAAATCCAATACAAAAAAAAATCACTTGCGCGACAGCTAGTTCATTTGCACAAAATATATATATACATATAAGCAATCGAGTCCCGATATTTTTCTAATTAATAAGTATTAATTTAATTTTTAAAATTTTAAATTTTAATATAGCTCAATATATAACTTAATTAAATATAGCACATATTTTTATTTAATTCATTACAATATAATACAATTTATTTAAAATAATATAATATAATACGAACGGTTAAAAGAGTTATATATACAGTAATTACAATATATTAATTCTATATTAAATTTAATCTCAATTATTAAAAATACATTAACCTAATAGTTAATAAATTAGTGTAAAAAATTATATATAATAAAAGTCGGTTGATTGTACATCGATATTGATACAAACCTACTACATAATGATTTATACCAATAATGTTGATATTAACATTGCTAACTCGGCTGAAATGCTTACACATGCATCATTTGATTGACCAAACTACAAAAATTTATTCATTATATGGCAACATTATCATATGCCATGAAATTGACCCAAAAATATAAATAAATAACGAAGTTAGTTATGATTATATTATATGTACCTTACATAATTGCGTAATAAAAAAACATTGTAATCTAATATCAAAGGAAGCTTTACTATTGACATTTACTTTACTGTAATTATATTTGCTTCATCCCAAGAATTTGTTAAGTGGTATAAAAATTTTAGACTTCAAAACTTATAACTCATGTTAATTGAGAAATAATTTAATTTACTTTTTATAATATTTAAATAAAAATAACTAAATATTATATTTAACTATTGTAATCATATTCTAAATATATATATATATAAATTCTCGTCTGGTCTTTCATATGGTAAGGAAATAATTTGTAACACAACACGTGTTATTTGTACGTCCATTCATAATATATATATATATAATATAATATAATATAATATAAAAAATTAATACACATAATGTATTCAAAATTTTGTTTTAGAGAATAGCAATTTATATATATATTCTCGATCACAATTGATTTTATAGCTGGAAAGTCTTGGGCCATTCAGGGCTTTAACTTTAAACGCCTTTAAAGGCTTGCATACAAGAACGATTAGGTGTTGTGGCCCATAGTTAGTTAAGAGATAGCGACTAGCAAAAATGTACATGCTTTTCCGATTTCACTGAAGGAAAACTTCATTACTCCGTGCATAAACATTCCTTTCATAACACAAACACAAACACAAACACATTACATAAACACATCACATACAAAAGTTCAAACACTGACACTAAGTATACACAAACCACGTTGTCCAAGAACCACTTTGTTATTTCTTTTTACCAAGTAAAGGAGAACTCGCTAGGGTCAGGTCCAGCTAGACACAAACCACGTTGTCCACAAGCCCATGGGCCTATGGGCACTTGGTTCTGTTACCATGAGTAGTCATATCAGTGTAGCAACTCCCACAGAGCTCTCTATTCCCTGCGGTCCCCGGTGGCACACACTTACATCTTACACAGCACGTGCCACATGCTCTGTTGCACAAGTTTGGCCTTGAGTGAAGACTGCACCTCTGTTTGCACAACCCTCCACAATCTGAAGCCCGAAATAGAAAAAATTCAAAGCTCAAGGACTTCAGCTTGTGGCTTAAATCGGTTAAACAAATATATAAAGTGGAAGAAATCTAAGTAACAATGTTGAGAAATTAAAACGTAAATGGAAACCCACCTATGTCTTGCATGAGCTTCCTGGTTCCACCTCTCACAACAAGCTGATAAAAGACCAAGAAAAATAACTGACATGTTACTTTATTCATAGAAGAAACATGGAGATAAAAACACTTCCATGTAACAAACTGAAGTTAGGAGTTAGAAAATATTATGTGTATATATATTGCCTGGCCAAGATGAACTATATCTTCTTCTTTCTTGAGATCGGATGAAACCTGCATGCATGACAGTCAAGTGGTTACATAAATAAAGCTCAGTGACAAAACCCATATCTGAAATTAAATAAATCAAGAAAATCTCCCTGTACCTCTGCAATGAAGAAGAACAAAATCCCCAATAGAAGAAGCACACGTATTGCCATGGCTGCAACTACGAAGAGATAAAGATAGCTCGGTGTTAACTGTAAAGATACACGTTTGGCCATTGGGCATTGCATGGTATTTATAGAGGGTGATTTGAAGTGACCGAACAGTTTACTTTTTCATTACGATAAGACTAGCCCGAGTGTCAAGCTTTGTATAAGCCAAGGAGCTAAAAATGTATGTCATATGCCCTGTCATGCATCATGCATGGTAAAATGAACTAAAAGAGTTCATGATGCAGTACAATTGTCTGAGAAAGTGCACACATTAACAAAACATTGCACATTAATATTACTTTTTACATGAACAGTAAGAGATATACACATTTGAAGTTAGGTCATTAATGTCTTAAGAATTTCCTCATGAATGTAGTGACCCAACAAAAAATCAACCTAGGATAAGCTTGGCTGTTGAGCCAAGAGAAGATCAGATCAAACAGGCAGCTGCCACTTTTTATTATTGCAGACAGCTGGGTAATAGCTGTAAGCAGTATGAAAAGTAAGCACAGTAGTTGAAGCAAAACAGAGTTGGGAAGTATAGTGGAATCATTCATCCCATCCGCCCCTGAAATAAGTAAGAAACAAGTGAGCTAGGTGGGTCATCGGGGTATGGTAATGGTACCACGGCCGTACCTGCTCTGACACAATATCATATGCTACTTCTTTTATTTTCAGGTAAAATATCGCTTAATGGACCTAATGGTTATTGGTTACGAGAGTAGAGCTATCTTTAACTTAAGAGAGTGAAATATCTGACGTGACGTTCTAGTCATTGAAGGCCACAGATCAAAAAGCAAATAGAGTGGGGTGATAAGCTAGCTGTAATTAATTACCATCTTTGGATAAGAAACCCACTTGTTGACTAGATCGTACAATGGGAGTCGTATCATTGCCTTATTGGTTTCTGATTTTGAATTCATTATTATGATCAGCTACAGCACTCCAGTCCAGCTGGAGTTGAGATGGACACCAGCCTCTCTCCCTTAAACTTCACAATCTCCAATCACCAATTACCCTCTGGCTCGATTTTAAAGGACGAATGCCATGGGTACGAAAGAATAAATATCAATATTAACATATAATTAAATGTAACATTCGTTCAGCACAATTCGGAGAGCACTCTTTAGAAAAATAAAAACCTGACATTATTATGTAGAATTTCTCTTACATGTATTATTCCTGTTCCTGTTCCTATTTTATTTTTATTTTGTTGTGTGTGGTTTGTTTACGTACCTGCGGAAGGAACTATCTTTTAACAGAAAGAATTGAATAAATTTCCCTTCTGTAAAAAGAATGAGGTTATTTTATACAGGTAATAAATCATATGAACAACCACAGCCCGCAATAACCAGCAATGCTACATGATCTTCTTCTACAAGTAGTTGTGTCTATTCCACATTCTTCATCACTAAAACACTTGTGATCAGCACGAACATCAGGGATATGGCAAGCACTCTCCATCTGTTGGCTGCCATGTCCTGAATTCATACTCGTTGCAGGACACACTTGCAAAGTCATTGCACTAGCTCGTCTTGTCTGCTTCTCATTCTGCATAATTATAATTTTCATTCATTTATGCATCTTTACTTTTATTTAGGCAGCTACAATGATGGTTGGAAAATTGGCAGAGCATATCAAAATGAAGTGAAATATATATGATAGCAAAATGTTTCCTAGATTCAACTGACTACCGATGTAACAAAAAGTCCGCAAATTAGTTGAACTCGAACAATGAATCATCAAACATAAGATGAGTAGAACGAATACCATGAGAAAAGTCCAGTTGGTTGGGATGTAGGCCTCTGGAAGCTTGTCATGCCAAGAACTCAAAACTGGAAGTGGGTGACCTTCGGTTGTGAATACATAGTTCCGATCAACCAAAAAGGAATCATCAAATAGAAGGTATAAATACTTGCACCTGCCAAAAAAAACTTTCTTAAAATACAATTTACACCTGAAAATCACAATTCTGATTCTTTCTTCGTAAATAAATAGTCTTACATTTCAGCGAGAAAGAAACTGTGTTGATGATCTTCCAATTGCATTGTAGTTACATCTCTGATGCTTGCAAACCCTCCTTCCACTTTAGTGTAGGAATTAAGAGAATTGACAATTGATTCACCCACTTCTAAGTACCACGGATCTGAGAACACGTGACAGCAATCAAACAAAGATAGTAAATGCTCAGATGACTGGAAGAGTAAAACTGAAACTGTTTTGTTAGGCAATTATCAGGTAACATTTTGTGAGCTCATGTATCACTACTGAAGTTGTTCAACTGTGCTATGAATAAATGTCAAACGACTGGTCTGGCTAACCTTTTCAATTAGCAAGTCACATTTTAATACCAGGTGTCTCTATGTTTACTTAGACTTGAAAGCACACATTTCACAAATTTAAAAGAAATTACTTTGAATAATAAAGGAAGATAAATTCTAACAGTACAAGTAAAATTACCAACAATTGACCGAAAAGATTAACATACCTTTTGTTGCTTGATATAGGTAGAAAGTAGACTCTGCCAACTCAGGGCGCAAAGGATAATACTTTTCTGTAGGATGTAACATTTGATGATCCAGTAAATACCTAACAGTTTCGTTCAGATTATTTTTCTCACATTAAAATATGAAGAAGCAGAATCATGAGCCAACTACATAAACTATAACGAAAATGCAAATTTTGTGCTCATAAAGCTTCATACCTTTCTGGAAGTACACCAAACTTCTTCCAAACATAAACAAATTCACGGTGTGATGAATTAGCAGCAGCAACATCCCCAACAAGAACCTAATGTAAGAATTCAAATATAAAGGTCAAACAATTCTTCTCCAAAACTCAAAACTTTTATTATAGAAATAAGTGAAGGACTTCGGTTGCTAGCCTGTAGACCAGGCCAAAATGCCTGAAGACTTGTAAGTTGCCAATAAGTTGCTTTTCCAGTCCTCATATCAGATTCATGGTACCTAGGTAAAAAGTAATATGTCTCAAATCTGTCAGGAAGAACACTACTAAGTGATTTCATAGCTAGAGTTAACTGTATTTTTCTTTTCCCCAGAGTTCCTATAAGGATTATCATATTAGGTTCTAGACTTTGTTGAAAAAGCAACGCATTAGTATTTAGCAATGCTCATTCATGTTTTACAGGTAAGAGGGTGATGTTACAGTTCAAACTGGTTGCTAAGAACATGGATTTGACGAGTTGGCAGATTGAAATATGGACAGACAACCCATTTAATTGAGTAAAATTCGGGTAAAACAATGTTAGACAATATATTCAGATACACTAACACCGAGAAATAATTAATTATATTCAAAAGTCAGCCATTTTGATGTCGTTTATAAGCCACAAATAAGAGTAACGGGTGTAAAAATTCTTGTAGGATAGGATCACATTTATGAAATTGAAATATTATAGGAAACCAAGATACCTATAATGATTTAGATTGGCATTATGAAAAAAGTCCAATTCCAGGCCGACAAAGGAAAAACATAAGTCAGTTCATTGATTAAACTCATAACAGTGGATCAACAAAAGTGGGGGAAAGAAAAAAATAAGAGCCAAGCTAAACTTCAAGGGATCCAGGACAAAATAAAGTGACCATATGATAAACATAACAGAACATTCAGCTTAACCAGAATATGTGTACTTGGCTCAGTACCATGGACCATGTCTGAAATATTTCTGTACAGCAAGATAAGCAGAATGAAACATTCTCCAAAAGTCCTCCTTCCCAAAAAGAATGTGAGCCTTGAATAAATACTCATAGAAGGAATCAACGCCTTTAAGATGGAAACCGGAATCCAACATCAGAAACATCAAGATTATGCAAGAGAGATGAAGAGATTAACCATCACATGCAATTAAGGAGCAGAAAGGCATTTTAGAAGTAATACAGTAAACAAGACTCAATAAATTAAATGAAGAATATCAAAGGGCAGTGTGCACATACCAGCCCCAATACCAGATGAGTACTCGATCCACTGCCCAGTTGCCACGTCCAGTGTAGTTCCTAGTAGATTCAAAGAACTACGCATGCTCCATAACTTACGAAGAGCTCGCAAAGCTGCTGATTCATATATGGGATCACCTGTTAATCGTGACAATGCTCCCATTTCAAGAATCAGAGAACCTGAATTCAGACATTGAAATCAACAGATTTCAGGAAGATATTCTGAGATGACCCCATCTTAAACCGTGAATGGTAAGCTCCTTACCACACCCCGAGGTGCTTGTTTCGGTCGTCTCATTCTCCATCACTCCATACTGTCCACAGAATTTGGCATTGATGCGGAGTCAGATATCCTTCTTGCAAACAAAACAAGCAGATATACTCGTACTTGCCAAAAATAAGAAAGAAATTTTTATCAAAATAATTATGTGAAACGAGAGTAAGTAATTGTCAGTCACATCTTAATTGCAAATATAGATACAGAAAAGCATCTATGGGTGAATGCTCAGCTTTTCTGAACTTCTTTTGCCATTAGAGGTTGCTTGGCTTTAGTTTTTTAACTGTGACCACCAATTCAAATTCTTCTGCTATTATTTTTAAAAGAGATCCATTGCAAAATATGACAACAAATTTTTTTTTGTCTAAGTCCAAAAGGGCACTGTGCAGGAAAGCTTGACCATTATCAAGCACTTTTTTTGGACCAAACACTTACTAAGTATTAGTACATAATATAGTATGTTGCCATGTATGTCATGATTCTAATGAAAATTAGGTAAGTTCCCTATTTTCCTGATTAAATTAACATTACTTTTAAAAATCAATAACAAAACGTGACATTTGAGATGCTTCATATTATCCTAGATATTGAGCCTGTTTTAGGTAGTACCTTTAAGTTAATCCATGCATATGGCAATCCAGTTGGTGTATCGAATGCAGGTAGGAAACGTCGTCCTAAATCTTCAGCCAAGGTAAGCAGCTGATTCTTGTAAGATCCTTGTATCAACCTGTTTGCTGAATCAGTTGCAAGAATATGGGCAGAAATAAGTCCTCCAAGAACTCTTATATTGCACTACATTACAGAAGTCAAACAGAAATAACATCATTAGAAACTTCAAGTGTAAGTTGACTGGCAGCAAGTATCACCCCTTGTATAGCATTCAAAAATTAACATAAAAGCCTCAGTCTCGTAAAGTAATAAGCATAACTAGAGTATATCACACAAAAGTCAATACGGAACTCAAGCATTGCATGAAAACCAACACACCTTTAAAAATCCAAGCTCTGTACAAGTGATTTAATTAAATACCTCAAAAAGATTTATCCTTGCATCAACGTCAAATGTCAAGTTTTCAGAAAGCCAAAGAACTGCCCTCTCAAACTCTGTGTTATTACCCAAGATAACAAGGCTGTTTGGGAGAAAACTTGTGTTAAAACAGGGATATGCATACATATAGAGGAAACATGAATTCTGGGACTAAAAATATGCATTTACAGCTTTATTCTCCGCAGACTTGTTCTTAACTAATATATTATACCTGGACAAAGATTCAATAAGTGTAAGTGCAGATCCACTATACTCTTGCGGCAAGTGTTCCAGCTGAAAATTAGACAATAGGATGTTACTCTCCCTTTAGCTGATAAATGTTGCTCTCAATTTATAGATAACCACCTTCAAATTTCCAAGCTCACTTAGGGAGTCTGTGAAAGTTTTGGAAAGGGGCTTTAGCTCGTCATGCTGCAAAACAGTAGAATGAAACTAAGCATCATATGCAAACTAAAATACATATTGTTCCACTATAATAAATGAGGAGCATGAACTAACTGGAAATGCATGGATCAAGTAGTTCTCGTATGCATGATAAAACCTGCAAACAAAGAGAACAAACAAATCAAGTAATTGTGACCAAATTCCATTGCGGGAAACAAAAAATTAAACTTACAGATGACCAAAATAAGCTACACTAAGCTGATTTAACTGGATATGTAGCTACATTAAGTTCTGGTTCCAACTAATCAATAATCTACCTAAAGGATATTACCATTTACATTATTTTTTCAAATTCTTTCCTACACTTCTCAGCAGCTAAACAGATGGCAAGACATTGATCCTAGTCCTATCAGCAATTTTATCGATTGCAGAGGTAAAACTCACCGGAAACTTTATATTCACGAAGCAAGAGGAAAACAAACCCACAAACAAAATCATTTAAAACCAAACAAATAGCTTCTTGTTCAAGAATCCCCACAAGAAATTCAAATTGCACAACAAAATAAACGATATCCATAAAATTAATATGAAAAACAATTAAAAATTAATGAAATTGAGCAAATTATAGCAAGCGTAGCTTACATCTCGCGTACTTTCTGTCTCATTTGTCTCTTCTTAGCTGACCAATAGGAATCAACTTGAGACACAGAACCCGCGAACAACGAAGGAGAAATCACAAGGAAAACGAGAACCCATGCCACAAGTTTACGAGGTAACATGTCTGCGTAAAATTAAGTTGTAAAGAGTATTCGATTTTGATAGAGAAACTGATAAAGACGAGAGCGTTCACGCACGAGGTGGGTGAGTGTAGATCTGATAGATACTAGGGAAAAATGGTTTCGAGATGAAGTACATGTTGAAGTTGAAATTGAGCAATCTACAGTTGCCTGTGAATGACCAATCAGAGATCGCCGATGTTAGTTAATGACGTTGTATTGACCAATCAGATGACAGCAAAATTTCTGTCTGGATTCTAGGGATTGAAAATAAATTCTAGTAGTAAATAGTTCATGTTACGTGAATTTTTTTCATCTATTCGACGACAAATCGTTTATTTGTAACATATAAGCAAGACAAGTCGTTTACTCTTAAATTGTAAGAATGGCAATTCGTTTTTCGATTATTGCACTTGGTGAGTGGGTTCACTCTCGTGATCTTGATATAAAAATTTGTTCTATATAATATCTCGCTTACTATATAGTCTATATATATATAATTATAATTGAAGTATAGACCAAGTCAATGTATATATCTATAAGTCTAGACCAATAAATCTATGGCACAACCCAAAATAGTAAACATATAGTCCCGTAAAATTTTCTTCCATGCATAAATAACAACGAAACAAAATTAATACAGGAAAATATAAAACTTTCTTCCTTAATAAATTATAATTTAACAAACATTTTCCTATAATTCCTCCCATCCACAGAAGAATTTATGTTTATGTGTGTGTATATTGATGATGTTCATGTCCATATTGCTTCACCTATCGGCTCTGTGGTGAAGAAACCTGAGAAGGAAGCAGGTCTCTTTGCCGCAGAGAAATGGCATTTCGTTTACCTGTTATTTTCCTTCTCTTGATCTCCATTCCCTTTTTCTCTCAAGGCGCTCCTCTCACCCTAGACTACTACAAGACCACATGCCCTGACTTTGAACGTATTGTTCGAGAACATGTACATGAAAAGCAATTAAAGCAACCCACAACAGCCGCCGCAACTCTTCGTCTCTTCTTCCACGACTGCTTCGTTGAGGGCTGCGATGCTTCTCTTCTTATCTCCTCAAACGCCTTTAACCACGCCGAGCGTGATTCGGATCACAATTTGTCGCTTCCTGGAGACGCATTTGATATTATTATTCGCATCAAGACAGCCCTTGAGCTTGCCTGTCCCGGCATTGTCTCCTGCGCTGATATTATTACCTCAGCCACTCGAAACCTTCTTGTGATGCTGGGCGGACCACGATACCAAGTCTTTCTAGGCCGCAAAGACGGTTTGGTTTCGCAATCTACCAAGGTTGAGGGATATCTCCCAAGAGCTAACATGACAATGGATCAAATAATTGGGATATTTGAAAGGAAGGGTATAACAACACAAGATATGGTTGCACTACTAGGTGCTCATACAATTGGTTTCTCAAACTGCAGAGAATTCGCTAACAGGATCTATAATTTCAGCCCAACTACACCAACTGATCCTGATATGCACCCTAAGTATGCAGCTGCACTAAAAAAATTGTGTACTGATCACCACATCAATAAGACAATGTCTGCTTTTAACGATGTATTGACACCAGGCAAGTTTGATAACATGTACTACAAGAATTTGCCTAGAGGGCTGGGATTGTTGGCATCAGATCAATTGCTTATTAAGGATCCAAGAACCAAGGGATTTGTCGAAACTTATGCTGCAAATGAGAGTGCATTCTTTCATGATTTCTCTGTTGCAATGGAGAAACTTGGTCGCGTTGGAGTCAAGACTGAACCCCACGAAGGAGAAGTGAGACGCCGCTGCGATGCATTTAACAGTGTTAACGCTTAATTTAGATTGTTGAAACTGTGGTTTGATTTGATTGTCATGGATTCATCTGAAAATGATTTAAATGGATCTTCTCTTAAATGCCTTCAGTTAAATTTCCAACATTTGTATTTTCGTAAGTGTCCCATGCATGATTTCATTAGTTGATTTCTTGTTGTAGGAGGAGCATGATAAATTGTTATTGTTGTTTCGTCAATATGAAGGAAAATGGTGGGCTTATAAATACAATAAAACTTTGTAATTTTAATATTGGATAAAAGAAAAGGCATTAGTGTATTCATTAGTGGACTTACAATAAATCCTGCCCATAGGCATAAATACAGTACGAGTACATCTTCTGTTTTTCTTGTCTTTTTCCATTTCCTGTACAATACATTAATCTTTTAACAATAAAGTGGGAACTAAAGATTAAAGTTCAGCTAATGCTTATCTCTGATAGTAATATCTATATAAAATTATTTATTAATACGAGCAAAAGAACATCAACTACCAAAATTCTAATCAATATACCACACGCAAGGTTTAGTGGGACTCTTTTTAATCGATTATGACAGAGCTGCAACAGATCAGGGATAACAACTTTGATTGTACAGACTTTGAACAGAATCTTGTGAAATATACAATGGAACAGAGATGGCTTGATGAGAACAGGTCTATCTCCCTTGTAATAATGATTTGCCCCAAAGCCAAATAAATATAATCTCAGTTGTTTCTCCTCCATGTGACAGTGTCCCATACAACAGAGAGACTAGAAGAAAAATTGTACGGTTATACATATGCATCTATTCTCTCAAATAAGAAGTCAAGGCCAAGTGGCCAACCACCTCATGTTTTCGTGGTGGGCACCTCTCCACCTCAACACTGAGGTTCAAGGTTCACGTCTCCAGAATGTACATCTCCGTTGTGGGGTGAACATTCGGTGCTACAAGTTAAGCAAAAAGAAGTCTAGGATATCTACTAAATATTCGGTTTCTTTTCTATGTATATAACACATAATTTAGATTTTTTGTTCCTATGCTCCAAGGGTACTGATATAAATAAATATCAGTATATTTCATTTCTAAAATGTAGATACTTGGATATGCAATTACAGTATCCTTGGAGCATCTTGAGGTGCACATATGATAACGAAAGATGATGACAGGGATCTAATTTAAGTCAACTCCAAAAGTAAAAAATGTGACGGGGATGCTAGCCAGGCCAGAATAGTACTAACTTTGTAACTAATTTGCCACTAAACAGAATCACAAACACTTTATTATAATGCTCTGAAGAACTGTATCAAACTATCTCCCAATTAAGCTTTCTTATAACACTTCCTCCACCCTCATGCTATTAAAAGTAGGAGTACTAGATAAAAGAAGTAAAGGAATAATACATAAGATGATGATTCAAGCATGTCCACAAGTTAATGGTTAGCAAAGAAGATCTCAGTATATCTTTTTAGAATTTTGACCATCCAATGTAATATTTTATACCCAAAAGCAATTATTTACAGCTGAGTGATTAACTCCTATATATATTATTGTATAACTTCACAAAATTTTGTCGGTTTAAAGGACAGTATGCTTTGAAGTTTTTATGAAATCTAGAAACTTTTTTTTTTTTTGGTATTGTTGCATTATTAATTTAACAATAATGCACTCATTTCTGATTACTCACTTTCTCTCATTTTTCCCTCTAAGAAATTTCATATTAATTTCTTGCTTTAGGGGAAAAATGAAAAGCAGGTCAGTTCATTGTTCAAGTACTTCATTTTCCTAAAATCCTAAATAATAGACTTGAATCTCAAGCAATTTGCCTAGGAAGATATACCATAAGGTGAAAGAATGGTGTGCTGTTTATAACTGATTGCAAACTCATTTAAACTAATATTTTCTATATACGTGAGCGATCTGTTGGCAACTTCTTAACCGATCCTAAATCTAATTCACTTGTCCAAAATCTTCCATCTAAATGTACAAAGCAACACAATACTTTCATTTGTAAGACGCAAAAATAAAAGAATAAAGCAGAAACATTGAAGTTGTTAGATTGAGATCAATTATATTCCTTTGTCAGTTACGTCATATTGGAGTCTTACAGTATTTGAGTAGAAGACATGGATTATCTTGAGATTCCTTTCTTTGCTGGTTACCCCCTTTCTTGATGCAATTACGACAGAGCTTGCCATGGGTATACAGAAGACAATTCAGATCAAATTTAAGTTCATTCGGGATCCGTTGGTTGAGATGAAGGTATGTCTTATTCCTATCTCCCATAGATGGGACCCAACCAATGGCCTTAGCAATCTCAAACACCTGATATGCCATAGAGATTTGATATTGGTAAATTCTGTGAAGTGAAACTAGTTTTGAACAAGATAATACATTAATACTTACATGTGTGTCAACTGGGAAATCATCTTGCTGAAGATGGAACATTAAAACACAAGCCACCTGCCATGCATTTCACAATTATCAACTTCCTAATCAATTGGTATAACTTCATATATAGTTAAATATTATTATAATTCATATGAAAAATAAAAAATATCAGAGTATCACCATACTAAAGACTGAATCATGTTTGAACCTTTAGCTCTGATCATTATCTGTTATAAAGGAGCACAACCTAGTTATCAAAAACACAAACTTCACAGAGAGCCCAAATGACCATATTCTTTGATTTTTAATCTAATGAATATATTATTATTAGTATCTGAAACCAAAAGAAATCTAGAGATTTATTTGGGAATTCTGTTCAAATGATTTTTGAGAGATGTACCTATCAGTCAAATCTTAATCAATGATAATGAACCGCGAGTAAAATACTGTTTAGTACTGTGAGTGATGGCAATTCTGTGTTAGTACAAGCCCATAATGGCTGCAGAGTTTGATATATTTTGAAAATATAAGCAAACTATGATCATTAATGAGAGAGAGCAAAATAAAAACCATTAAAAAGGATTAAGGAATACATGAACAACATTTCTAGTTCTGAAGTTCTTCAACAGCATTAGGTGTCAACATTTTATAGGTAATACATGAACAATATTTCAAGTTGATAAATATGAAAAGGCCTTCAACAGAAAAAAGAAAATACCGTTTTGGGACCAATTCCTTTGAAACGAGAGAGCTCAGCCTTAATTTTGTCAACTGTTAAACCTCGCAGGTATTCCAAGCATAATTTGCCTTTATTCTCAAGCAAGCAATTCAAAATATTCTTGATACAGGAAGCCTTAGTTGGGGCTAAACCTCCACATCTTATGGCGTTCTCTATACATTTTGGTTCAGCAGCTAGTACCTTAAACAAACACAGAATTGGGCATTCACTTACCAAATTAATACAATCCATTTAAAGTAATCACCAGATTATCCACAAATGCTAAACCAAAAGTAAATCAGTCATAAGTCATTTAAAACAAGAGCTGATAGCAAATACAACCCAATCAAATTTTAGCTAAAAAATAAAATAAAAAAAAGTAACACCCTTATGGTTCTAATTCAGTGATACCCATTAAGCTATAAAAATATATGACATGGAAACAAATTGAGAAACTAAAATACATTAAGAAAAAGAAAACGTAAAGGAACTCACATCTTCCCAGGTGGGGAATGCGGACTTGAGAGAAGCAAAAGCTCTGAGAGAATTAACTTCAGTAGTGTTCTGCGACAGAACAGTTTTAACCAAACCATCCAAGACACTCTCCTCCACTCCATCATCATCCAATGGCTCTGATTTCACGCTATCATCGTGGGCCTCATTATTGGCCTTCTGATTGAGTCTCTGATTGCGGTATTTGACGAATTCTTGAGGGAACCCATGAAGAGCCAAGAGGTCGTCTCTTATGGCTCGGCATTCTTCTGGGGTAGGTCGAGTGTGGGTTGGGTATGGTTCTTGTTTGGTCCCGGTTTTGGTTTGGGGTTCATTTGAGCACGAGTGTTGAAGATGGACCAGCTTTCTTTTGCGAGTTTTCTGCATAACTTCGCGTTTCGACTGACCCTGGACGATCCTAAGCTAACTCAGTTGGGTGTTTTAGTCAAAAAAACATTAGTGGGCGAGTGCCGAGAATAAAAGGTAAAAAACGATGCGTCGTTTCGTGCTAGTACGACCCTGGATTATGCACCCATCGGCTTGGTTAATGAGTGCATCAAGTGAAGATAAATACAAAACAGTAAGAGTTTACTGTCTATATATCAACAACTAAATAGTCATTTTCTAGCGTATTTGCAACTAGATAGAGGCCGTGGACTTTGTCAGCAGGCTCTAGGCATCACCGAAATGTTGATGTTACTGACAATTGAAAATTAAACTAATCAATCGGCATAACCAGCGCAAAGAAAAGTCGTCGATTCGAGAATATACATCTACGCATGACATGACATGACTCAAATGTTCTTCTTCATTAACAGCATGTTTCATCAATTACAAAAAAAAGAAATAAGAGACAAGCAAGATTTCTATTCTGTACAAATCCAAATCCTTAATCCTTTGTTACAAGACCTTATCTAAACCATAATAATAACAAAATTACAAACAATTAACTTAAATTAACATAATAGAAGTCGCCATAAACATATATATATGCTCCCACTAATAATTACACACGGCCCATACCCAACAACGCAAGCAGCAATGTACCCAGTCGGACTGGACTCACTCCTGACTCAGCAAAGTACTTACATCCTAAAAGTATAGATTGAAATATGAAAACAAAAATGGAAAATCAAAAGTTAGTTGAGTTGGAACCGTATACGTTCATCCCAACTCGGTACCGAGTCCGACTCAGTCCACCCGATTCCAGCACTCCTTCCCAGTCAGCCTCCTCATCGTCCTCCTCTCTGCCTCTCAGCATCTGCAAAATCCTCTTAGCTTTCTCTTTTGCTCTCTGGCTTCCTCTTTCTTCGACCTCTCTTAAAACTTCAGCAGCTCTAGCTTCTTTAGCCAACCCTTTGAACCTCATGTTTCCATGACCTAATGAAAACAAAGCAGCCACACAATTCTCCCGAGTTGCCTCCGAGTCCAACTCGCTCTCCCTCAACATACTCACCAATATAGATACTCCATTGGAGTCCAAAATCGCAGACCTACCCTCGGCACAAGCTGCTAAATTGCATATAATTAACAACACTCGACTCACCGACTCAGTCGAATTTACCATCGTCAGTAACGTTGGGACAGCATTGAGTTTGACGAGTTTGACTCGGTTGCTCTGTATCAAAGTCAAATGATACAAAGCCAGCGCCGAGTCGTGGCGAGTCCGCTCACTCTCGGATCGAAGAGCGTGCATTAATGGCTGCAACGCGCCTAATACACCAATAGCCATCTTGTTCTCGTCATCCAAAGATAAACTAAACAGAGCACCAGCCGCGTGCTCCTGGGACTCGTCAGATCCTGACTTTAACACATCGATCAGAAATGGAACGAATCCTGACCTTACGAGTATGACCTTGTTTGGCTTCTCTAACGATAGATTCACCAGTGAAGCAATCGCGTTTGTTTGGACAATCGAATACCTAGAAGCCACCAAATTCCGGAGCACGGTGAGAAAGTTAGGCGTACATAAAGAAACCCTAATTTCTTCTTTTGTTCTTGTCAACCTCCGTAACGCGATTACACCTTCCTCTTGCGCAGCTATGTCTGTGCTTCTTAGCTTCTTCAGGAGCTCTTCTTCTTCCGGCGACAACGGTATGACGTTAGCATTCGTTTGCATTAGGGCTTCAGCGTCGGTGATTTCAGCCGAGGAAGACGATGTCGTGGAAGAAGAGTAGCACGCGGGCCGAGTCGCCAGCGGCAAAGGAGTAAATGGACTTGGCGGGACGACCACCACCGATTCCTCGGAAGAGCTCGAGTAGAAGTGGTTGACTCGGTGATTCAATTCGGTCGCAGCGTGGGAGAATAGCACCGGCGGATTCTCCGCCACACCTCTCAACAACTCGCTCTCCGATAACCTGATATCGGGAGTCGACCTCGACGACGACTCCGGTCTTTCCGATCTCATTTTAGTCCGGACGACGTTCTCAATCGAAGCATATTCCGGCTTCTGGGGACGTTCGGCACCAGAAATAGTATCGCACCAGTTGAGAATCGTTTGCTTCATGGCTAAGTTCGGAATCACAGCGGAGAAATCAGGTTTCGGCCCGTCTTCTAAATCTGGCACAAACCCAAGGTCCTGGCATACTTGAACAGAGACACGCTCGAAAGTTTGGCCGGAGGAGACGACAACCGGGTCGAACATCAAAGACCCAGAAACCGGACAGAGGAATTCTTTGGGAGGTGGTTTAGGGCTGGAACTAGAACGATGATAAAAGGAGATTTTCCAACGGTGGTGCTTGCCATTACCACCCATAGCTTAATAACTAAAAGTCGAAGAAAATAGGATGAATTAAAATTTAAGGTATTTGTTGGGTTTTATGAGATTACGGGGAGACTGAGTCTGGTGAAAGAAGCGATGGTTAGAGATTTGACTCTGTAGCGGGTGAGAAGACGAAGAGGAAGATGATGTTTACTTTTTATTGCATATTTAACCTGGATAGGAGAGATATTTACAAAAAAAACCAGGATATAATATTATTTCAGTCAAAACTGTGGCTAGTCATTGTAGTTTTCAAAGTTGACTAGTCGTGATAAAATGTAGGGAAATTGTTTTTATTTATCATCGTTTCAATCATAAACATTTAAGGCCAAAAGTTGTGTGCCGTCTTATAATTGTGTTTGTTTGCCGAGAATCTGTGGAATGGAAAGTGAATATGTTTATCAAACAATGGAATTACAAGTCTTACATACATTTATAATGGTATTAGCTGGTGGGAATGAACATGCAATGAGAGTGAGAGTAAGCAGCATAACTTTATCAGAATAAATTGGATGATGACCTTGCTTTAACAAAGAAGTGGTAGGGTAGGGACCTTAAGCATTCCCTTCTTTATAAACATAGTCTTAAGACTATTAATTAATTTGAAATGGGATTAGGATCCATTAATAGTCATATGTTCATTAAACCCTCAAGTCATTTTGTTTGCTAAGCACAAAGTCGTCTATTTATTTTTTAACATATGCCAATTTGCAAGTATATAATTGTACAATAATCAACAATATTGGCTAGAAAGAAAGAATAAAATGTCACATTGATGTATCCCACACAACGATGTTTGCCATTTGCCAACCCTATTGATCTGTCCTCGGTCCTAATTGCAGTATTAGATTACGTGATCTGCATTCTCAATGGTGTGTTTTCAGGCTTACATGAGCAGCAGTATGGGGTTCGTGGTAACATGTTTGAATCGTTCTTATGTCTTAGCACTGTAATTGTGTCGACCATGTGTGAGTATTGGGCAAAGTCAGTCCCCGAACAGTGTGGACTATTTTTCATCTTCAGGCCCACGGCCACGAATAATATTACATCTATGCATGCTTGGCCTTCGGTATATGGGTTGATTCCTTAATTTCATTCTAATTTTATGACAGACAATCACACGTTCGCACACAGTTTTGATAGACATGTATACTGATTCATAGGTAACTCCTGAAGCATTGTACCATTTTCACTAAGTTTTTTTTTTAATAATTGTTTAAAAGATAGTATATAGTTTTGAGAAAACATCTACAACGAAAGCTAGCAATCGGCAGCTGGCAGATTCCATACCAGATGGTGATTGTCTTCAAGGTCCTGGTCCTGGACATAAAGTGTGAAACGCCAGTACTCTCTTCTCTTGCAGGATTTGACTAGCTATTATATTCATCACGCATGCTTTTGCCTTTCCATGTTTTCTTCCAACACTCCCCGCTCCATTCTCACCAAAGTAATTATTGAAAATGAAACTGCATTATTTATATATCTAATACTGCTTTTGCTATGAAGCTACAATATATTTGCAATACTCCAAGAGTTCTAATCATTCTTGGCGATTTACAGGGAAACAGTCATGTTCATGCCAAAAGACCTGAATCTGTATGTGAATCACGATCTTTATATATATACGTATACATATATATTACATGTATATATAGATAAATCCATGATATACACTAAATGTATCTCATGTAAGACTAACTAGGAAATAATTATATATGCATTATTAACACAACTACTGCACCAAATTCCGCAGATTAATTGTATTTATATCACTGGATAAACGTAACTCAGCTCATGAAGATCTAGATAAATTACTCAGGGACAGAAACAATAACTTTGGAACCGTGAAAATTGCAAACCCTGGTTCAAAGAATATATGTACCTCATCAGCTTGCAGCGGAAAGCAAGGCAATAAATGTGTTCATCGATCAGTGATTTAGAATGGAAGCTTTTGCACAGTATATGGTTGTTTCGTGTCTTGAAGAATAACAGAAAGCATTTATTACATATGACATAAATAGATATGAAACTCTGAATTATTCCAACTTCAAACATTGCTGTACTAACAGTATCCAAACAAGAAGAATCCGACAGAACCCACAAACATATGATGAAAAAATTCAACGAGACAGAGATAATCAAAATGTTTTACTACAGTCACAAATTAAACACTCATCTCACATACAATAATAATGTTTTCTTCTAATGTAAATTATCTTAACACCATACATACCTAAGCAGCTAGCAAGAACTAGAGCTAGAACATACTGCAACAAACATTGTGTTTTGGAATAATCGATGCAAGTGAGGCCATGAAAATGAAGAAACACATATAGCCGAAGCCAAAACTTGTGAAAACTCGTATGATTTGCTTGATCTAGCAAATAGTCGGACCGAGAAGCTTGATTCCCCGAGGAGTTGTTGGATCTTTTAAAAGAAAAAGACCCTTTACTCATAAAAGATAGATTAAAACTAAAAAGTAGGGTTTTTCATAAGTAAACCCTCCTTTTTTGTTTTTATTTTTTTCTTCTTCTTCTTGTTCTTCTTCTGAACAAGCTGGTTGTGGCTTTTGCTGATGTTTTGGTTTTGGGATGTGAAGTAGGTGAATATTGAAAAGGGAGAGGTTTGTAGTGGTGGTGAGGGAGTAATGATGATGGTGGTGGTAAGTCAGAGGGAAGGTGAAGGAGGAGGAGGGCATGATGATTGCTGTTGGGTTATGGCGTTGAAAGGATGAAGAAAAATCCAAAGCTATTGCGATTAAGATAGAAGAGAGAGATAGAGATAGGTGATGAGTGTGAGAGAGAATTATCCCGAAACCATATGGTGCTAGCTTTTTCATGCCCCAGCTCTTGTTCTGTAAGAAAAGGAAAAAATACCCTATTTTTATTTTTATATGGAAGAGTTTTCTGATGCATCAGATGTTCCTCAATCCAACCTTGTCTATATTTTATATATCCAATCGCATTGCCGCAAGTTGTCACCCTCTTAAAAGTATAGCAAGAACATTCACTTGAACCCCTATATTAACAAAGAGTAAAAAATGAATATCCTAGTTCAATACCATGAATGATTACATGTGTGTGTGCTAATTGCAAATTCATATAATTTCATGCAATTGCTGAGCTGAAATATGATTGGCCTGTGGCAGCAATGGGGTGTCTTGTAGCTTAACCCGATAAATTTTTTATACACTTCAACAATATTTTATTAGCCACAGTACTAAAAGGCTGTTTGTGACCGTATATGAAGTAGATGAAATGCTTAAGCTTTATTGGGTTGAGTTAAAGATAGGAATTTGGCAGGCATACAGATATATATATATATATATATAAGTAAGAAAATAAAGAATGACAGAGGAATCATAGAACTCAGGAATGAATGACAGACTGAGATAATCGAAGAGAGAGAGATCAGAAACATGTGGTACTCTGAGAAAGAATGTGCTTGGCTTTGTAAGTATGTATGTTGGTTTCCTGCAAAAGCACTCTGGTAATTAAACAGCAGTGCTACTGGAGACAAAAATGTTAGCTGCTGTTCCTCAAATGCAATTATCTTTACTGTCAAAAAAATATATATTTACTGGCTGCTTTCTCTTTTTTCCATTTTTTTGAAGTAGTTTCATTTATTCTTGTTGTGAGCTGTGTCGTTTTATTGATTACAGTGACAGAAAAAGATTCCCAATAAGCATATTTTGAACGGGGTCACCTACTGTATCAGGGTTGAAATTTTGATATTCGATATTACACCCGTCTACCTTATATTACAGTCAAAAGAACAGTATATCATTCAAATCCCTGTTTAAGTTTTAATCACTATGGTTGACAGTTTCAAAGCATTATTAGCTAGACAACTAGCTATCATCACCTTTTTTTCTTTCCTTAATTTTCTCTACTCGTTGTTTGATGGTCATAATTACTGGGTTATAGCATGTTGGTCAAGATTATATTTGTCTCTAATTCAAGGAGCACATCTTTAATCATTGATATATATCTTCCCCGTTCACCCCTTTAAGAGCTATAGAAGAAATGTTTAACTAGCTGCTATATGAGAAAATTTAGGGTGTTTTGATGTATGCTCTACTGAATTCATATCATGCACGTCTCAATCTCCCATAAACGATGATTTGGTATGCTATGGAAAATAAACCTAGCTAGATTTCTCTATTTTGGACTTTATCCATCTGTCTTCCAGCATCTGCAGCTATATCCTTCCTCAAGCAACATATTTGCCTATTATAATTTGCTAAAAGTACTTCTGAAATACAGGAAGTAGTATTTGACAAAAAAGTACCTGACAATATTTAAACTTGGCTATAGGATTTAGGAACTCTTGGGATATAACTTTAAACGAGGAGTAGGGAGAAATAGCACATTTTGATTATAAGTTGAGGTTATAGCACAATTGTTTTGTGAAGACACATGTAAAAAATGAAAGTTGGCATAATTAAGATTTAAGAGTTAGAAAATATTGCACACATATATGCAAAAACTTTTGCTCAATTATGACTTTATGTTTTGACTCTGATAAAGTCACACCCACATGAAACAGCCTTTGGTTTCCACTTTCTCCTTTTAAGAAATGAAATATATATGTTTGTGTGTGTGTGTATAAATGGCAAACCAAAGTAGTCTGATTATATATAAACAAAGTGCAACTCTAGAAAAAGTAAACAATTTATATCCGGAGATTCAAATCTTTTTAGCACCAAAACAAAGTTCAAAACCCCCGATGATCAAAAGTTAACAGTATTTCATGTCTGGCTTGCTAATCTTTATGCATGATAGCTTGTTTGATCATGATATACTAAGCATCTTTGCTCTTTCCCTTCACATTTTTTTTTAACTTTTAGCAGTTTTCTATGGACAGGCAACATCAATGCACAGTACAAACTTGGTGCTTATTCACAAAGACAAGCTGTATAACTTTGTCTAATATAGAGATGTCAAACCTAAGGATTGTGGTAGATATTTCATATTTATATTTTCTATTCAAACGTAAAATACTAAAGAGTCATGTAAAACTTGGAATACATACAGACATTCCTACTATAAATAATTAATATATGATATATGAGAGTGAGTGTTATGAAAATCAAATTAACACAATTTTTATATAGGAGAGCAATACTGCTTCTGGTGCTGGAGCTACTGGGAGTTGGACCCACTGGTTTTAGTGATTCGAGCTAGCAGAATGTTCAAGTAGGCAGTGTGGCGCCATTTGGGTCCAGCAAAGGAAAAGTGTTGCTCATTCCGAGTATTGTGACCTTGTTTGGTTCCTAAAATCTACTTACCATCATTACAACTAAGAAAGTAGGTCGACACACACCCCATCTCGTGAAATTTTCTATCTAAACATACAGCTAAGACTTATGCAGTCCTGATCTGCTTTAATTTACCACCACGATCTAACTTAACCAACAAATAAACAACTAGAGATCATCTGTTCAATGCTTGCGGTAACCAGAGATTAGCTCAGGAATTAACCAAGCCTGTGCTGGATAGAATGAGAATCTATAGTCCAAGAGCAGGCTTCATCTATTGTCTTTTTTTATCATTTCAATCATACATATCCTATTTTCAGGTTCTCCAGAGATATTCACAAAGATTGCCTGAAAAAGCAAAAGGAAAAAAAGGTCATGCAGATTCATGATCAATGTAGCTAGCTAGGTAGGATGAAGAGGTATATATTGTGCTTGTATAGGGTGGAATGTCACTTGACATAAATTTTTTTGTCCCCTACAGCTGCAATAGATGATGTATTTATATATCACATTATGGCTCTTGGAAAGTGAAAGCTGTGAACTGTAGGTTTGAGCTATATACTCCTATATCTGCAAACAACACACACACATACACACACACAATCATATATCCTACAAGGATATAGGAGAGAAGATATGGGCATGGATCCTTTTCGACTGGTCCATAATTCTCTCCTAATAAACTATACATAAATAATAATATACACGTATTAAAAGATCTTTCAAAACTTAAATAAGTTCAAATCAAGAGAAAATTTTAATTCCTTTGTATTTTAATTACTTTATACTCATTTGAAATCATTGCGAGAGAGAGGATTTGCTTATCATATATATGACCTGCCACAATGGTGCTAATACAGATGAGACTATTATAATACAAGGGAGGATATTTAAGCCAGTCTTTTAACTTTTTAATAAAGTTTGCCGCAATAGTGCTCATACAAATGAAAAAATTATAATTAGTGTATATTTCAAACAAGAGAGAGTATTAAAGTCAATAGCATAATATTACGAGGCGGAGTAAAGGAGTGCGCGCGCACGAAAATGTTGATGTGGCGTTGCTGGGCTCCTAACGTCCAGTTCCAGTTTCAGGTACCATTTTCTGTGAGGACTTTAATCAAACGCCTTCCGTCTTCGAAACCAAACACATTTTCTCCACTCAGAACTGCCGCAAGAACCCTCACCACCACCAGAGTTCTTAACTGTCGTCATTTTGAAACCCTAACTTCCCGCCAACAAGAGCAGATTCATCTCTATGTTGATGCCCTGCTTGACTGGAACAAGGTATTTGTGTGTGTCGTGTGGTCGTGTTTCTCCTTTTTCTTGTAAGCTGAAATTATTGATTTTTTGGTTTCTGAAATTTACAGAGAATGAATCTTACTGCTGTTAAAGAAGTGAATGAAGTAATGGAAAGGCATATTGAGGACTCGCTTGCAATAATACACCCTATAAACAACTTTTATGCAGCACATTGCAACAGTTCATGCAACAATCTCAACCTTGTTGATGTTGGAAGTGGTCCGGGGCTTCCCGGATTAATTTTAGCAATTGCTTGCCCAGGTGGTTTAATTCAACTTACTTTACTAGTCATTATGCATTAATAAGGTTCATTTAATTTATTTTCTTTTCAATTTATTTATTGGCTCTGTTTTAATTATTTCTTAATTATGTTTTGATATGGATAGGTTGGAAAGTAACTCTTTTAGAGTCAATGAACAAGCGTTGTGTTTTCTTGGAGCATGCAGTTAGTCTTACTGGGTTGTCTAATGTTCAAGTTGTAAGGGGAAGAGCAGAGGTATTGATTCTTTTTCTTTCTCCACCTCATTTTATGCAGTTTTTGCATTGTTAAGCATATAGCTTAATGTACTTTCTAGTGGCTAAAAGAAATTTGGACCTTGTTGTAGGACAGTCTTTGGGGCAGAACAAGTGTTTTAGAGAGCAATTTGATGTAGCAGTAGCCAGAGCTGTTGCAGAAATGAGAATTTTAGGTGATTATTATAAGTTCCTGTCATGATTTCTTCTATGTGTCTTTAAAGACCGAATTGGTTCATTACTGCTTAAGTTGGACTTCTGGTTTCTTTCAATTTCCAGCTGAGTATTGTCTTCCTTTGGTTCGTGTTGGTGGGTTGTTTGTTGCTGCTAAGGGTCATGACCCTCAGGTAAACATGTTTCTTGCTTTTGGAACCACCAGTTGTGAGGATTGAAAAAGTTGAAGTGCTTTTTGGTTAATCCAAAAAAAAAAAAAATGATTATTTAGTTATTTTATGAGTGAAAAAGTTGATCCAGTTCAGATGCTATATATTTACAATAGAGATAACTTGTGCAATGTGAAAACGTTGTCAAAAGTGTTATGCTTCTCCAATGACAAGAAGAATCAAACAGTCTTTCCATCTTTCTCAATTTATAATGAATGGAACTAGAACCAACTTTTATATATGGTACTGGGTGGAACAGGAGGAAGTTAGAAATGCAGAAAGAGCAGTTCAACTAATGGGTGCTTCCTTATTACAACTGTGCTCAGGTGTGTTAAGTTTGCAGTTGTGAACCATTCTATCTTGTTTTTGGTAATACATGTAGTATTGGTTGGGTGATTGCTTTAACAGAAATTTGAAGTTAGCATGAATATGTTCTTCTCATACAAGCCTTATGTTTTCTAGCTGTAACTATCATTAACAGGCTGAAGCACCTTTGGTTAAGATTGAACAGACTTTTACATCAACTAACTGTGTCAAGATAGATGCTACTTTTACAACTTAGCCTAGGATCAAGGTTATGTTATATCTAGCTTTGGACAATGGACTCTGGTTGAAAATAAAAAATGTCCAATAGATCTGCTCTGTTGTTATCATTATGACATCAATATTCATGAAGTCAATTAGTTGGATTGCACTTCAATATAAACCTGCTTTTAGGCTGAGATCGCTATTTTAGTTTTAACTAAGATTTAAATTTCAAATATAAAATGGACCTTGCATGATTTAAATCTGTTCATATGCTTCTTAGTTCAAATGGTATAATGACATTCCTTTAATTTTCTAGTGGAATCTCAGAGCCCATATGGTCAACGAACTGCCATTGTCTGTTTAAAAAGTTGCCCGACTCCAGAAAAGTATCCTCGTGATCCAGGTACTCCAGCCAAAGTGCCGCTATAACTGAATTGATGCCAATTCTGCCTCATTTGTATTATTTCATTATGCTTCCCGCACCCACTACTTTTTACATAATAATCTGTATAACAATTTTGACTAAGAATATAGGTAGTAACAAAGAAGAAGCTTACTATTTTATTCTTCTGTACTTGATGTAATCTATTCTTTTTTATATATAATTTTTTGATATTGTTTTGTGCTGTTCATGTGTCGGACACACTTGATTGTCAGAGGAATAGGTCAACTACCATATGTCTACTTAGCTTATCAAATGCTATTTGTATGCGTAACCTCTTGGTTACTTTGCTTCTCTCTCTCTCTCTCTCTCTCTCTCTCTCTCTCTCTCTCTCTCTCTCTCTCTCTCGCTGTACATGTGCTCTTATAGGTACACAAGCATTTCTGATACTCACAATGGTACATAGATATGCCGTGTATTCGAAGAGTATTGAACTTACTTAGAGAGGTAAACAGGTGAAGATTCATTTAAAGTCTCCTCCTGAATATAAACCAAACAAAGTAGAAAATTGATGTAGCATTTTATTTTTATATTATTATTGCTGCCTTAAATATAAATTATTTGGGTCAAAAGTGTTAAGCGTGTTTTTTTTTTTTTTCCAGTTCTACTCTTTTACGTGGTGCGGATATGTGTACACAGGCTATTCTAGCAGATGACATAAAATGATTATGTTAAGGTATTTTAATAGCTTATCCTTGGGAGCAGTAATAAATGACTGTTACATGGTTGTCTTTCTAGGACAATTCAATGTCCTTTGCATAATATAGGGGATTGGGTTTTGGAGGAGAAAAATTGAGTAAGGTTGGAGGAATACTTCCATGATAAAATGACTTATACCTACCTTTGCCTCCACTTGTAATTAGATTAGCAAGTCAAACCATAGAAAATCCTAATAAATTAAGTTAATGGATATTTAGGGGAAATATCTCTGACATCAGACTTCTGCATCAGCGTCTTGTTAATTACTACTTGTGTTAAAGAAAGAACCATTTGAATCAAGTGTTTGATCTCTTCTGCAATTTTTTATGGCATGTGATGTATGATATGGTTTCTTTCCTCCAAAAAAAAAAATGTAGTCTGGCAAAGCATTATTTACTCTACTTTTTAGTAAAGTGGAATTCGTGGGAGTTGTCCAATTCCTTTCATTTGTTTTTATTGAATCACCATCTGTGCCTAACTCATCTCGGAGAAAATACCCATTGGCAATATTTTATTTTATAATCTTTTTCTCTTATTTTGGAAGAATTTGGACACTTATAGTCTAAAGGTATATTTGGAATTGAGGTGTTATTGTTGTAAAATGAAACCACTTTACTTATTGTGATTTCGAAGTTAAGCAGAAACATAACTGAAAAATGCTAAGGCAATTACAATGACTTGCCTGCCGGCCAGTCTGATTTATTCTTATCTATATTCCTCAACTGGTACTTGATCTTCATTCGGTGAGAATCCCCTTTCTTTTGAAACGGAGTCTAACTCTACTTCGAGTTCACTTCCATTAAAGAGACCTCTCTACTAAAGTGAAATCCGCCTCTTTTAATTCACAAGGATAAGGATGAGCAGAGCGAAGTCGTGTTGTCAATGGATTTGCTTTCGCTAGAGAAGCAGGATGGGGGGACTTTTGAATGACTTTTCCCTGTTACAAACAACAGCTCTGAACATTATGTTTGTGCATTAAACTTTCAATATTTGTGCACGTATTTGGAAAACATATTTAGTTTCTACTTTCAATATTTAGTAGAATATTGTTAGCTATTCTTTGGGATTACTACATGATTTCCAATTATTTAGTCATTTTAATAATAAACTGCTGTTTTCATGTGGTGGAGGTTACTTATGCCTGTCTAGCTATGTGGAAGAAATCATATTTAAATTTGACAAATGATATATGTAGTCATACTGTAGAATCTTAGTAATCCAACTTTACGAAAAATGTTAAAAGTATGTATTAGGAATGCAAGCAGTTCTTAAAAAATGGAAGGTTAGAAAGAATCAAGAATGTAATCACCACTATCCATAATTTTTAAGTACTAATTGGTGACTTACTTTACCTGCTGGTTGTCGCTTTGAGTCCTACTATACGTTGCTCACAATAAAATAATAATAAAAAAAATCTTAGTAACATAAATTAAACAATAAATTGAGTGAGGTAGGAGAAAAGGTTGGTAGTTGAAAAGATTTGGCAAGGGAGGAAACTGCCATAGCACCATGTTCAAACATCAGAATGATGACTACCTTGGAAATTTTGAGAGACGGCAAGATGAAAGTAATACAACCTCTGGTTACTTTTGACTAATGGCCCATGTTCGGGCAACTCATCAGAATTCAGGCGAGACTGTCCTCTTAAAGTATAGAAGCAAGTATTCTAGACTTATGCCTATCATGAATCACCATAACGGCAAAATCTGAGAGCCAAAACTCAGTACAGTCGTTAAATAACCAAGCTTTCTAAGAAATTCACCTCTTAGAAGCTCATATTACATGTAAATTTATTAAACACAAGCACTAAAATGATCGCGATGAGGAGAAGAGAAAGGAAATACAGAAATCTCCTTTGCATATATGTACAAATCGCTAAAACAAGAGGAAGAAGAAAAAAAATTATCTACTAGAGAAGATCAGGAACAAAAATCTGCCAGACTTTGATGTCACAGTCTAAACTTCCACTGTAAACAAGATAAGTAGAATCAGATGGATTACCCCGATCAATTGCTGCAGCCAAGCATTTGACAGGTCCTCTGTGTCCTTCCAAGACTGCTAAACAGGAGTAATTTCTGTCAACTCCTCTCCAAATTCTAATGGTTCCATCAGCCGAACCACTACAAACCAAATCAGACACGACAACGATGCACAATATTGACTTTTTATGCCCCCTAAGCGCGCCTACAACCACCGTGTCGCCGCCAACTTCCTTCTCCCAAACAACTATTGATCTGTCACATGCACCCGAGTACAAAACAGACCCATCAGTGTTTAGCGCCAAGGCATTAATCCCAGAGTTGTGTTTCCCCAAAGTATCAACTAGAGAATGTTTCTTGTCTCCAGGATTTTTCCTCCACACTTTGATTTTCTTATCAGCTGATCCTGTGTAAACATCTCCGTCATCGGATAATGCCACTGCGTTTATTGCATCATCGTGTGCGTTTGTTATTGATTCCAGACACTTGAAATCGGATGTCCGCCAAATTTTGATTGTCCGATCCCATGAAACTGAGTAGAGAAGGGACTCATCCTTTGTTAAGGCAAGTGCAGACACCGTATCAACATGATGGACCCAGGTGCATGTCTTGTGCCTTCGAATTTGTACATGATTCTTAGGCATCAGAAGTTTGATAGCACGGTCACCAAGCGTTGGCAACGTGGCTAAACGAGTATATTTCTGATGATTGGGTTCTTGGTTATTGATTTTCCATACTCGAATTTTGTGATCTTGATGAGCACTAAAGAGTTTGTCAGCTAACACAACTAGGGACTTCACTGCGCCCTTGCCCGCGGCTACTATGTTGTTATAAATCTCTTGATCAAGTTCTGAGTTCAAAGGATTGCAATCCCATGAGCGAATTTCTTTGTCAGAAGAGCCCATGTATAAGAATTTCCCCGCAAGGGCGAGAGAGGATACATAAGAATTGTGGCCTTTGAGAGTGGTGAGACAGTGGTGGTGGATGTTGGAAAGATGGTGGTGTTGTTGCTGGTGGGTTTGTGAGGTAAGGGAAGGAACTGATGCGAGGCTTGGCTGAGAACTAAGGGAAGATGATTCTGATTGAAAACTGCTACAGTGGGACTGAAAATCATAATTTGAGTGGCAATGCATGATTTCCATGTACAAGAGAACAGAGGAAGAGAGAGATCACATGAGTGGAAGAAAACGAAGTGGGTCAAATATATAGGAGGGGAAGGAGAAAGCAATATTGAGTGAAAAGGGACTTTAGCAAAAGTATATAATAAAGTGAAGCCATGAAGGAAGCAAGATTGGCCCAGTTAACAATAATCTAATTGCTGAATGGAGCTCCTCTCCAGGGAACAGAAATCAAAGTAAATTATATGATTCCATGTA
This sequence comes from Cedrela odorata, assembly GCA_035584115.1. Taxonomy (NCBI): domain Eukaryota; kingdom Viridiplantae; phylum Streptophyta; class Magnoliopsida; order Sapindales; family Meliaceae; genus Cedrela; species Cedrela odorata. Next base: position 2,830,491 of record JAXCLQ010000011.1, on the reverse strand, counting down.
AAAGGATGGATATAACGTAGTCTGGAATATAATGTACATTTTGGCCTTCATTTTACTAGGTGAGGTGAGTTTTTCTCCTTGGATTATGAGATAGGAAATTTTGACTCATTATATAGTTATTAGATAGATTTTGCATGGTCATACTGTGAAGGTGATTGAGCATAAAGCAGCAAGCAGCAAGCACAGACAAGTTGATTTGAAAAATATAAGGGGTTTAATCAATGATGAAGACTAGTTTGTTTTATGGATAATGGAAGGACGATAAAGGACAGCTCTAAATTTGAGAAGCCACATTCATAGGTAGACAAATGATTTATATTTATCTGTTCACCCTCTTTATAGGACATGACCTAATTGTTGGCACCTGCTGTCAGGATTACAAAGATTTCACAAAGCATAATAATAAATATTTGATGAATCTTTAATATATATTGTTCTCATCAGTAGTGGACGACAATTGCATGATCCTTCTCTGAGTATGTCTAATGTATTGCACCTGTTATTCATCATCCATATATATGTGTATATATAACGTTGGCAGAGTTGCTAATTTCACTTGCTAATCAGATAAATATATTTTGTTCTTGTACATTAACACTCAAGTGATCACCAACTTTGTTTCTGTGAATCGTTTTGGGTTTTGCATTTAGGCTCTGATAACCATAACGGGGCACATGCCACTATAAAGTGTTAGGAAACGTAAATATCTAATTTACTTTGATTCTTTTAACAAAAACTACACATATTGATATAACTTTCTACCAATCTCTATTTGAGGAGAGGCTTGTATGAAAATTTCTGTCTGGTGGCCCATTTTGAGAGGGGATAATATATAGTCACTCTCAATTATAATATTGTGCTAAACTCAAGCACTTGGCTTGACTCTCTTCTCTTCATCCATATGTATGAACAATTCTTCATAATTGTACTTATTATTCATTTCGGTTGAATCCATTGGTCAGATATATGAGAGATAAAGAAAGCAAGGGTTCATAGGTTTCATAGATTAGGTGGAATCGACCCATGTGATTTGTTAATTAGGTTTTGCTTTTGTCAATATCGCCAAATACTCCTTTTCATTTCTCCCGCTGCATGTCTCTCTTATTTTGCCAAATACCACCTGATAGCCATTGATTTTTCTCCTCGAAAGTCATCTAATGGAATAAAGTAGGACCCCCTGATTCTGATTTTGACCAAATACTCCAATCTCTATACCCAGAAACTGTCTGTAACGTGTTCAATTTTCCTTCATCTCAAAAACACAGTAATTCATGTTCTTTCATCTCTTAGATTGTGACTTTGCCTTAGACGTAAATGGAGCTTTAGGTAGGTCAACTTCATCTAAAAAACACAGTAGTCATTTCCTTTCATCAGTTGAAAATTATGAAACCCAAATATAATGCTCTGAAATACCAATATATATATATATATATATGCATGGTGATTCATCTTCCCACAAAACACCTTTAGCAGGCAAGCTTTGTAAGGTCATGGATTCCAATCCTTAATGCAATAATTACCAATATATATATATATATATGCATGGTGATTCATCTTCCCGCAAAACACCTTTAGCAGGCAAGCTATGTAAGGTCATGGATTCCAATCCTTAATGCAATAATTCACTGCTGGGACAAGATTATAACATGGTTGGTACTTGTTAATGTTTATGCTTTTTCATCAATTTTCTCTCCTGTAATTGAAGCTTTATAAGAAACAATTTACTTTCAAATCAAGAAGGTGGTATTGTGAGGTGAGAAGTCTTTTCTGTCTTTTCCTAGTACTGTATTAATATACTTGGGACTAAGAACATCATTAGGCTTTAGCTATCCGATTTTGAAATGTATTAACTAGGTTTAAAACATTTTTGTTTCTTAAGTTAGGATTCTGAACACATTTTTTCTTTTGTCATGCCATGCGTAGTCTAATTTTCCATTGCTTTGGCAATGTTTTTCCTTAATTAGTTCATATTTTTGACTTTCATGCTGATTATAAACCCTTTTTTCTGCACCATCTTTATCGTTTGTCGTCGGATGATTTCATTCTCTATGTCATCCTCCCTTTTAATTATATAAAATTCATTACAGACATATATGATCTATTGATATCTTTTTAACTTTACTACTATAACATTTTGATCTCAGGATTTTAATTTTTGCTTCTACCTGGAAGGAGTTCATTCTCCATGCTTATTGCTGAAGATTGGTGTATTTGTCACTAAACTCATAAAAATTCGTGCTATCTTGTAATGGCAATATCATATTATAAACCAACCAACAAAACTTTAAACTTCTCCATGGAAGCATTTCTTATTTATTACTAGTATAATATATATAGCAGCTTTTGGGGGTCGTTGAGGGCCGCGGATCATTTACATTTGGAATGAAAGCAACAGAAAAGTAAACCAGATCATACATTCAATATACAAATTTCTTTCCATTTTTGGTTCCTGCTGCTGCATGTTACTTTCATCATGATATGGGGTCTTTCATCAAGCAAGCACCCGTCTCTTTTCCAATAATAATAAATATACCATTTGTACAACATGTAAAACACTATCTTCTATCTATGTGTTGTCTGTTGGTTCATCAACTGAAAACGACAGTTTCATCAGCTTGCATTTATACTTTATGATTTCATGCTTGAATATCTATAGATGTGTACTAATCCAAGAGGCCCGGGCTTTTGTGATCACTGATGTATAGATTACTGCTATTACTTGTCTCTAGCTTAGTTGATGTAAAAACCCTAGCTATATATAGTCTTTCCCAGTTTCTTAGAGCTGTTTTCACACGTGAAGGGATTGTAAAAATTATTTGAATGCATGTGACCCCACGAGTCATTTCCGACCCTCCATTCTTATTCTATCCAAAGCAGCGAGTGTGCTGGCTTTAGTTTAAAACAGAAATCTAAGTAAAAGCAAAGGCAGCGGCAACCGAAGCGGCTTTAAGTTGGGATAGTCCCACCACACATTACTGTATATTTTTTTAATCATTAATTTTTAAATAATTATTCACGCGTAGTATAATTAATAATAAATAATTTAAATTATATTTTAATAATATTTATAAATTAATTTATATTTTATAATATAAATTAGAAATATTAAAATATAATTTAAATTATTTATTATTAATTATATAATATATCAACATTTATTAAAATTAAAGATTTATTAAAATTAATAATAGAAAAGGTCATAATATAATCATGATTTGTGTGGTGAAAATCATTTAATTAGTGAGGAGGTTTATATAAAAAGATCAATCAGAAAGATAAAAAAATTCATTTATTTATTTATTTATTATTAATATATAATTTTGTTTACTATTCACTAATTGGATTGTAATTAATAACTAATAAAACTGTCTTGGCTAAAATTTTTAAAAGGGAAATGATTGGATCATGGGCCGAAGCCCAGGAAATAAACGAGGCTAAGTATAACAAAAACGGAAGCTTTTGGAGGCCCATGATTTTGACCGTCTTCGCTCCAAATATTAAATTCTTTCAAATTTTTAAAACCCCAAGCAAACAAACTCACTCTTGACAACACATTTCCCTCCATTCCAATCTCTCTCCCTCTCCAGCCGGCCTTCGATTTGTCTCATACTCTTCACAGAATCTTTCGTTCTCATCTTCGACGATGAGAATCTTTTATATTAATCGATTATCTTCTTTCTCTGACCGATTCATTTGCTTTCACTTCCATCACTCTCATGGACTCTCCGTTTCCCTCCATTTCTCTCCTCTTCATCATCGCGCTCTCGATTTTCTCCGTTGCTCAATCATCAACAATCGGAGTCCAGTACATCTCACGCCTTCTCGATATTCAGGAACGTGAGCGAGCTCCTTCTTCCGTCCAAGTAGCTGCCGCTTATGGTGTTCTTCAAAGGTTGCTTCCTTCTCATCATTCCGTCTTTGAATTTCGAATTATCTCGAAGGTATTCGGTTTCTCAGTTTTAATTGAAATTTTAGGTTTAATTTTACTCTTGATGCTGAAATTAGACTAGTATATCAAAGAAAAGACTCTTTATACTATTCATCTGTTTCGATTTCAGAAGCAATGCGGAGGAGAATCCTGCTTTATTATAAGGAATCATCCTTCTTCTTATATCCGGGCCACTCCGAAGATTTTGTATGTTAATATTCTTTATTTCGTACGTTTTTATCCTTAAATTGTTTATTTTTATGTCTGTCATGTAGCTATTGTTTGCATTTCATTAGTTTTAGATTGTTTCTTTGTAAATAGATGGTATGATTTTATGAAATCAACAAATTACAAGGCATATCGTGTAATAGTTATTGTTGATTTTATATCCTTAATTGATGTGGAACCTATATTTTATCAAAACCACACACACTAGAGTGGGAGAGACAGTTAAAGAGATCATAAGCAACTAGATGATAGCTTAGATTACAAATCACTTAGATTGCAAATGGTGCCTGGTACACTTCTTTTTTACTCATTACCAAGTTTTGGGAATCTAGTTGTTGATCCTTTGTGTATCTTTGGGAAAATTATTCCTGTTGAATCTCTGGCATATATTTCTATCATGATATCAGGATTTGCTTCGTTGTTTGCTATACCAACAAAATACATATTCTATTTAAAATGTTGCTTCCTGTCTATTTTAAGAGTCAACCTTCTGAATAAATGGCTGATTTTACTGCTTTGAGTTTTGCATTAAATTTTTTAACTGTTTTAGTTGGAGACCTATGCTTGGGATTCTGCCTTTTATAAGTTGAGATATTCCGGAGCATCTGTGAGGCTGTTGTATTATTTGCAGGCTACTACAGGTTTTAGCCAGTTTGTACCCAGACTAACTCCTGGATCATTCTAAATTTTTCATGCCATAATGTTGCTTAATTATGCTGCATCACAATGCATACACAGACATTTGTATGGGCATACACTTGTCTTAAATGTCAGTCCATCAATATTTGACACTTACATGTGGAAGTTTTGGCTGGTCTTGTATAGAGTAAGTGGGGTCACTGGAGTGGAAGTTGTGGCTGGTCTGCACTGGTACCTGAAGTATTGGTGTGGTTCACATATTTCTTGGGAGAAAACTGGTGGTGTACAAGTACCTTCAATGCCTAAATTAGGCACTCTTCCCCGTGTTCAAGATTCTGGTATTTTGGTTCGGAGACCCATTCCTTGGAATTACTATCAGAATGCTGTCACATCTAGCTGTAAGCTTCTTCTTCAAAACTGTCTTTTATCTCCTAATCAATCTTTCCGACATAGAAATTTTGGTTGTCGTGTGATATATTAAATAAACTTCATATATATACTTGCAAGATTCTTTTGCTTGGTGGGATTGGAAAAGATGGGAAAAAGAAATTGATTGGATGGCTCTCCAAGGTATCAATTTGCCACTGGCATTTACTGGACAAGAAGCTATTTGGCATAAAGTTTTCCAGGTAGTTTTCCTCTTGTTGGTGTACCATGCCCTTCTCTGAACTCATAGTTTAAAACTTTTGATATTTGAGCAAACTTTTATTTGCGCACACACACACACACACACATATATATATATATATATATTTTTGGTGGAGAAAACACGGTGCCAGTGAGGTGACTGGGATACTCGATCATGGGTATCCCTAAATGGTGACCCCTTTCATTGACTCTTGTTTGTCCTGAAATTGATTCCAACACCTCAGGCTATCAATTGGCCAGTGGCCCTCCATGGATATCATCAATATCGATGCTCTTATTTCCTTTGTATTGGCTTCATGAGAATGATATGCATCTTGCACTATATTAGGATGTTCTAAACCTACTTGAACCTATCAGTGGACTAGATGGCTTAGTGATCTTATGTCTCTAGAATGTAGATAGGCTTTTGGAACATATAGTACATTTAGTTATTGGATATGGATTGCTTGCATTTGCTATAGATGCTTAATCAGAGAAGATTTATGATGCCCCCTAATAGCTTTTCTGCCTGTAAATTTTCATCAAGAAACTCTATCTCACAGCTTGCATTGCTATGGTAAATACATGGACCATTTTATATCTCACTTGAAGACAGGTTAAATATTACTTGAGCCATTAATAGAAGTTGTTTCATCACCTCACTGTACTTTCAGATTGCTTCTTCATGGCATTGAACATGATTTCAAAAGTCAAGAATTCTGTGGAGTTTTGTCTTTTCTTTCATTTTGGCAACTCTATATTTCTGTTTTACTGATATACTATTCATTCTCCATCAGAAATTTAACATAAGCAGTTCAGAATTGAATGATTTTTTTGGAGGTCCTGCATTTCTGGCATGGTCACGTATGGCAAATTTGCATGGGTAAGCTTGTAGATATTTGGTCTTGTAGTTGTTTTCCAGACATTGTAGTATATCGAAAAAATTGAAATATCATTTTCTTTTTCATTCCAACTGTAGCTATTTTTTCCAAGCTTTTAAAAGTTTGGTCTTAGAATGGTTCTACATTGTTCAAACAAATGTCTCATATCTTATTGTGTCATACCTTTCAATCACATGAATACACTGGTTCTTGTAATGCTGTAAGAAAGAGCATACTTAAAGAAATTGTTTACTGCATGGAACCTAAAAATCACACGAATATAGCAGTTTTTGTGATGCTTAGTCTGAGACATTCTTCATTGTGCTTAACTGTTGTAATTATTGGAAATAGAAACTTTGTGTTGTGAATGGTTGTATTCTGATTTTTCATTTTTACACATGACTTTTTGTTCACAGATGGGGTGGACCACTACCACAAAGTTGGTTTGATAAACAATTAATTCTCCAAAAGAAAATTCTCGCCAGAATGTATGAGCTCGGAATGACTCCAGGTACTGATTTTTATTTACCATCCACTCTCAACATTGTGTTCAATATATTAAAATACTTGTAGTTGCAAAGGCAAACTCCACTGGACTGGAAGCCTGTAAAGCTAAAATAATCTTGGCTGGCTTATTATTTATTGACTGTTGGTCTAAAAGCTTTTTTGGTTGGGAAGTGCTGCTATTGTTTACTTTAGGAAGAGGTTTCTATTGTTGACTTGCAGTCCATGCTTCTGAAAAGATAACAATAGTGATCTGGACACTTGAAACCATGATGAGAACTATAAACACATCTATATATTAAACAAAAGGATAACATAAATTACTGCTCATGATAAGTACGATAACCTTAAAAAGGAATTTGTCCTATCTGCCAGAACAATGCTCCTTATAAAATGAAAAAATATTGGTTTGATAAAAACTATGGAATACTTACTCTAATAATTTCTCCTTGTATTAATGCAAGATTTTCAATGCTTGTGAATCTGCTTTGCAGTACTTCCAGCCTTTTCTGGAAATGTCCCTGCAGCACTCAAAAATGTATTTCCATTAGCAAAGATAACACGCTTAGGAAATTGGTAAGTGTTGCTAAGGGTGCTATTTGAAATGTGAATCAGTTGATCTCTCTAACTTAGTAGTTTTGAAGTGTTGTAATTTCTCGCATTCTCATATACTAATATGGCATCCTGCGGCAGCACATGCCTTTCCGTGTTGGTTCCAATCTATTGCTTTTGTTCTTCTTTCATGCAGTAAGATTCAATAAAATGCTTTGGAGTAACATTTCTACAACTTCTATAATGCTTAAAATTTGGCAATGCTATTTCCAGAATACCTTACATGCATATGCATAAAAATATCAGGTTACTTTGCTTATCCTCTCACGTAGTTTCATAGTTAAAAAGCCTGGGAAATGCAACCCATGAATGTTGATTCAAGTGCTATGCATTTTTCATTTCTTATCTTTTACCACCCATATGCTTGCAATCAAGTTGAATGAGAAAAGGGGAGACCAAAAATGTCATGAGCAGAGATAGTGGAAAATGATATAGTTCTCAAGGACTTAGTGTATAATGTGACATACCATGCTGAATGGTGGAAAAGGGTTTATGTACTTGACACCAATAGCCAGAATTTATATTTAGTTCCAATCTGAAAAACATGTGGACCTGATTACTGGTTCTTTTTGGTTTGCTTCAGGTTTTCTGTTAAGAGTGATCCTAGATGGTGCTGCACTTATCTTCTTGATGCAAATGATCCTTTGTTCATTGAGATTGGGAGAGCATTCATTGAGCAACAACTGAAAGGTGACCTTATTTGAATCCCTTGTTCTCTCTGTCTCTTAGGTTTTTATGCATATGAATTTGGTTAGATTTACATTCTGTAATAAATAAGTATGCAACCTGTTTAAATATGCATTATGATTCCACATACATTTTTTGTCAGAGTATGGAAGGACTAGCCACATATACAACTGGTAAGACTTTTCCACTTTATTATTCATACAACTACATTGAAGCTTTCTTATTGTCTATATATGTTTGACAATATATAACTCTGAGCTGTTCATTTCAAATTATACAAGAATTTTGTCTGAAAACAGTTATGACTGAAGCTGAAGTTATTCTCTATTGGTCTTTGTTTCGTTTTCTATTAACTTTATATTATTATATGATTTTTCTTAATTTAAAATATATCTTTAGATGATAGTATATTATGTCATGATTATTGCAGTGATACATTTGATGAAAACACCCCACCTGTAGATGATCCAGAGTACATCTCTTCATTGGGTGAAGCAATCTATAAGGGAATACAAAGTGGTGATAGTGATGCTGTTTGGCTAATGCAGGTGAGAAACTTGTCTATAATTTTAAGTTTTTAACACTCAAATTTTGAGAATTCCTTTTATCAGGCTACCGACATCTTAATATAAGAGTGCAAAGCAATACAGGTTCCAAGTCTCGATTTTATTTATATTCTCACTTGTCTGAATGCCGGCTCATTCTATCATTCCTCCACTAAGATCCTGACTTTCCAAATTTAGTCTGTCTTCCAGGGTAGATCTTGCATCAGTAATTATTTTTATTTTGTTCTGGCATTCTAATTGGCTAAGACATAATCTGTAGGGATGGCTGTTCTCATATGATCCATTCTGGAGGCCTCTGCAAATGAAGGTTATCTTCATATTCTGTTCCCTTCAATTATTTAGCTTTTACAATTCTTCTATGTTTTTCCATATCTAAACACAACAGTTTATCTCACATATGCATTTGATTTGATATGCTTATATTGAAGAATCTGCATTTTAAACCAAATCCAATGATAAGAGTTAGTTAAGTGAAGTTTGAGCACCATATGAAACTACTAAATTTATGGCACTCTTTTTCGTCTTTATATCTGGAGTTCTTTAAACATAGAAAGGATTAACCGAAATATAGTCAATCATGGCTTCACCCAATAGCCAATATATGTGTTAATTAATCTGCAAACATGTAATCAATTTTAATATGCATGCTTGACTGGCTATTTCTCTATTTTTATGTTTACAGAATGAGGTTCATGTACAGAGTTGAAGCTTAACTAGGTTCCCTATTTTTTTACTAGTATGATAAATGGAAAAATTGTATTTGTGCTTGTACCTGCCCAATTTTAGCTTTGTGTATATAAGGACAGACAGGTCATGGCCCGTTCATTGTTTGGAAATTGACATTGTCACATGTTATTAATTGGAAAATATGTTGTGTTAGCTTACCTTCTTTTGTACGTATATGTTTCACTTTTAACTGTCAACAACCATGCCTTTTTTTTTTCCAGGCACTTTTACACTCTGTTCCCTTGGGGAGGTTGGTCATCCTTGATCTGTTTGCTGAAGTTAAACCCATCTGGATTACTTCAGAGCAGTTTTATGGTGTTCCATACATCTGGTAAATTTCTAAATTATTATCTATGAGTTGTTGGACACTTATCTAATGAACAATAAGCTTTCTAAGTACTTACAAAAACATAAAGAACTTCATTCGTTCATTTCTTTGGTTTCCTACTTTTTAAGCACCAAATTCCCTGATAGACACTCCTGCATATGAATTTAGTTTAATGTTCGTTATGATTTGCTGGCGTTCTGCTTTACAGGTGTATGCTGCACAACTTTGCTGGAAACATTGAGATGTATGGGATTTTAGATTCAGTAGCTACTGGGCCAGTTGAAGCTCGTATAAGTGAAAACTCAACAATGGCAAGTTTGTTGAATGGTTCTTGTTCCAATGTATCATTAATTGCTTGTTAAATGTGTCAAGGTTTTGCAGCCGTAGTATAATCAATTTATCTTTAATATTTGAAGTTCCAGCTGCATTTAATTCATTCTGCAATATTTTACTAATTTACCCAGCCTAGTCTCGTAGGGTTTATAATTGCCATATATGCTAAAATGTCTACTATTTTCATTTATCATTATGTTTACAGTCGAAACTGATTAATTATGATGGCTGGGATGAATTAGGACTTACACAACATGAACAAATATCCAACCCAAGCCAGGGTATCGATGAAAGGCTTGAGATATGAGTCGTTAATAACAATTTTTGTAACAAGAAAATTTAATCGGGAATGTATCTGCTGACGAAATCTCTGTTTCAAGAATTTCTTTTGTTTATTTTCCCGCGTTGTTGCAACTTAAACTGTTTAAATCAATTTTATGAGAGATGTGGAAACACCTTACTTAGAAGAGTCAATGGAGTGTTGTTCAGAGCTCTTGACAATTGGTTATTGCTCAAAATTCAGAAAAACCTCCCTGTCTGTGTATGTTACATGTGCATTTGCAAACATGGTTTTTTAAAACAAGCAATCTTATCCTATTATTATTCTTGTTTGAAGGTTGGCGTTGGGATGTCCATGGAAGGTATAGAACAGAATCCAGTGGTTTATGATCTCATGTCTGAAATGGCATTTCGGCACAACAAAGTTGATGTGAAGGTATTATTAGATTCTCGTAAATGCCTCAGATGTTGCGTGCTTTATTCATCTTAACTTCTTTTTGTGCTTTATCTAAGTTAAGATGCAAATAAATATGATTAAGTAGTAGCTAGACAAAGGCAAAGCTTCTACATGACAAATTTTTGCTACAAGTCACAGATTTTAGCCCAGGGCTTACTTGTGCATGTCGTTTTCTACCTGAAGTGCCTTGATTGGTACCGGGTGAGCTTGAAGTTACTTATAAGCTTGAACCTGGGATTTTATTAATTGATCGGTACCGGGTGAGCTCGAAGTTACTTATAAGCTTGAACCCGGGATTTTATTAATTCCTCAAATTAATTGTGCTAAACTTGTTGCTTGAACTGTAGATATTTGACCTTTGCTTTTTTTGATAAGTTTTTTCATCCGTTTCTTTATTTTCTGGAATGTGTAAGCAGAACAAAAACCATAGATTGTTAACTGCAGTAAATTAAAGACAATTTGCAAATAAATTAAAAATTTTTATAAACTAATGCTTTACGCATCCAATCAATTTAGGTAATTTCTCAATGCTTTGTTGGAATTGTTATGTATTTCAACTCTTACTTTAAGCGTATTGGAGTATTATCTTTCAGTTTCTCTTAAATTTGTTTCCAGAAATTTTATTTAAATCCCCATTGTGGTTCTTCTTTTTGTTATAGTAAATGTTCATGTTGGTGATTATGGATCAGTTGTGAGAAGGAAAGTTGTACTTTAAAATTAAACTAATGAGTCAATCATTTTCCTCTCAGGCATGGATCAATGGCTATCCAGCTAGACGTTATGGTAGAGCATTTCCCTTAATACAAGATGCCTGGAATGTATTATATCACACAGTCTACAATTGCACTGACGGTGCCTATGTGAGTACCCTTGTTCAACTCATGTTTTTTCCTGAGTAAACATGGTACAATGAGCTTTGATCTTCACAAGCACATCTTTATCATGTTCTATATATCTCGTTGATATAAAAACAGGACAAAAACAGGGATGTAATTGTAGCATTCCCTGATGTTGATCCATCCATAATTTCCATTGCTCGAGAAAGGTATCACCAATATGACAAACCAGTATTAAGAAATGCAGTCCCGAAGAGCAACCAAAGTTCATATGATCAACCTCATTTATGGTATTCAACTTCCGAACTAATAAGAGCATTAGAACTTTTTATTGCAAGTGGGGAAGAACTATCAGCAAGTAACACATACAGGTTGGCAATATTTAGTTCCATAGCATCTAATACTGTGTGTTTCTTTTCATGTATTTCTTGTACTCTTGCTAGTTATACTCTCTTTTTCATGGTCATTTTAGCACATTCTTGTTCCATTTTTATCTTGTCATATTGATTTCCCTGCCACTTCCACCGTATGCTTAGGTATGACTTAGTTGACTTGACTAGACAAGCTTTGGCAAAATATGCAAACGAGCTGTTCTTAGATGTCATAGAAGCGTATCAGTTAAATGATGCTCATGGAGTTGCCCAGCTCAGTAAGAGGTTTTTAGAACTTGTGGAAGATATGGACATGCTCTTAGCATGCCATGACGGGTTTCTTCTGGGACCTTGGTTGGAAAGTGCTAAGAAACTTGCCCAAGACAAGGAACAAGAAAAACAGGTTAGAACCGCTTTGAACTATAACCTACCCAACCAGATTGAAGATGAAATGATACTTTTGATTGATTTTAGTTGATGGTATTTGAAAATACAGTTTGAATGGAATGCAAGAACTCAAATAACTATGTGGTTCGACAACACAGAGGAGGAAGCAAGTCTGCTCCGTGACTACGGTAAGGAGGTCAATGATGCCTTGATTTCTTTATTTTTATTATTATCAAAATGTCATTTTTTCTGTTAAAACTTGAGGTTGTTATGGGCTCATATGATGCCATTCCATAAACGTATCCATCAGGACTGTTGCTGTCATGCAATAAGAAACTCGGATAATTGATGAACAAACCAGTACAAATCTTTTGCATAAACATTGCAGGCCAGTTAATATATTAACATTTTGTTCTCTTTGTTTCAGGAAACAAATACTGTAGTGGCCTCTTACGAGATTACTATGTTCCCCGAGCAGCTATATATTTCAAATATATGATAGTCTCTCTAGAGAGGGGCGATGGTTTCCCTTTGAAGGATTGGAGGAAGGAATGGATAAAGCTTACAAATGATTGGCAGAGCGACAGGAACTTATACCCGGTGGAAAGTAACGGAGATGCTCTCATCACATCACGTTGGCTATATGACAAGTACTTGCGAAGTACCAACGCTTACGATCACTGATCGAAGTTTCTGGAGAATTAAACTTTTGACATTCCACATTTTCCATATCGCTATATCTGGAAAATGAATCATCTTATTCAAACTACATGCAGCCGCCGCATTTCAATCTGATCCCATTAGCTTCTAGAATTTCTTTTTTCAATAAGAACACACATTAAACATGGACTTACCTTGTCTATCGTATTAAAAATATAAGGTCGCCTCATCAACACGGAGCCACTAATTTCTGGGGTAGGTCATAGGGGTAATAAAATCAAATGTAAATTTGTTTAAACTACAAAATCGTTGGCCTAGAAGCTTCTAGTTGTACAAAGTGGGGGAGTCTGTGGGGCCTTCATAGCCGCCAGAAATTGACCACCAGCTATTGGCCCCGCTAGTGATGATGTAGACATAATTGTGAGAGATTGTGGTCAAAAGATTCCAGATTATTCAATTCATGCCCAACCCTTGCACGTCTTTGAATTTATTGCACTGCCCTTATGTCAAAAAAGAAAAATCAAAATATTATATTGATGCATAATATAATGATTGGGATTAAATTACTGTATTTGTTATGGGCATGAAAATTAGTTATTATATTTCTTTAACCATAATTAATCAATTGCTATTCTTGCAACTTCATTGATCTAGTTTCATGTGGTTTTTTTTGGAAATAAAATAAAATAAAAACCCATTTTCTACTCCGTCAAAGGAAAATGCTGGGAAGGGAAGGGTATACTTGTCCACTAAAAAAGCAAACGTGTTGACCTATTATTTCGTCCACGTAAGATTGGTCTGGTTCAATCCCTACCATTTACATGGACCGAACTATAAAGATGAGAATCCCATCCAAATATCTCATTAAACTCTAGCCGCAACAGATTTCAGGTTTTAATCATCTCCCATCCTCTCAAGATTTCTCTTTGAAATGGACGGACACAACTCGTATGGAACATCATGGGCTGATCAGTGGGACGATGGCCCAGACCCAGTCTCAGTCCCACAGAAAAAGAAGAGCAATGGAACAGGCAGTGGAGGAAAATACAAGCAGAAGGTAGGAGAAGGATTTGATAAAACTAAAGCAGTTGCTTCAACTGGCTTCAAGAAAATCAAGGAAGGAACCTCCGTCGGCTTTCAGTGGATCAAAGACAAGTATCACAAAACCACCCAGAAACACTAGCACAGACATACAGACACCACTTCTGTCCTCTCCTCTCCATGTTCATTAATTTCTTGGATTTCTTTATTATTATTGATTTTTTTTTTCTTTTTCTTTTTTGTATGTAAAATATGAAACTTGGTTGTTCAATTCCTATATGATATGATCTTTTTGTTTTCTTCTTGATCTAACGAATCAAATGGGTGTGTGAATCCTAATAATAAGTTTACATAAAATCATGCTGTATGTTTGAAGAAGTCGTTGCTTGTGTATTAATCAAACTCTCTGTAATTTGGTATGATTATGCAGATTGATTACCAACTGTGTGCATCCATCAATTAATTGAGACTATTAACAGTTTTTCCCCTGATCCATTTGTCAATTACATGTACTTATTTCTCCGGAGGCATATGGACGTTACGCAATTACACGGTCAATTTTGGCTGACTCCAAATATAGGATTGATCCATGCCCGTTACGCAATACCTAAACTCATGCCCACAAGAAAGCAAGTTTACACATTGCATGTACCACCTCCCTTTTCCAAATGTTGAGCAAGAGCAAGGAAACCAACCAATTGCCAATCCCTTGTAGGTATGCTAACAATTTCAACAAACCCAAATCAATAACTCTAATTCCCACCCCCGTAAACTTCTCTCTTGCAAGGCTGAGTAGCACACATATTAGCTTAGGCTTCCTTTGCTATTTTGGTTTGGTATTTAGGCACGAAGAGTTTTAAAATATAGCCACTACTTTGGGATAAAAATATTGAAGCAAAACAATAATGAATTTTATTAAAAAAAAATTTATTTTATTTTTAAAATAGAATAAAATTATCATAACCTTAAATGAAAGTTTCAATTTTGGAATTGGTAATTAGTTTATAATATATTTTTATATTATATATATTTATCAATTTTTAGATATTATGTATTTTAATTGAACAAATTTTACTCACATAATAATAGTTTATTGAAATAAAAAAAAAATAACCCACCATTTATAGAAATTTGAACAACTGCCCTCAACTCGAGGGAAGCAATCATGCACTCCTCGACCAATTCAATGGTGGAGTGGCTACATTTATACAGTTGCATATGAGTCTGTAAGCCTTACAAACAATAATAATAATTTAATTGAAATAATATTTTATTATTTTAATAATTTAAAATAATTTTATTTTATTTTATTCAATCATCAATTTTATTTGATTTTTGTAATCTAAAATTTGACTTTTTCCTGAAAATATTATTTTTAATTTCCTGAATATTAAATTAAAAATAACCCACCATTAATTTGATCTGATCCGCTGACATACCAATGATATTTCCAGCTGACTAAACTGAAATCACATTGCGACGCAATGGAACCAAATCACATGCAAGGCAGCTGCAATCTTATCATCTCCTTCAATATATATAATTAATAGAGGGTAATTGGAGGATCAAACGGAATTCTCCAAATTTCTATACGTATTTATTAAAAATTTTAATATTAAATTTTTACTAAATTTAAAAAAAATTAAAATTTTATTATTGAATTTATTTAAATAAATATTTAATATTTATTAAACTTTCATAAATATTTATAAATTTTTATTAAAATTTTTAAATTTTAATATTAATTTAAATAAAATACATAACTCACATAAAATATAAATACCTATAACAAAAAATAAAATTAATAACAATAATTTTAGAATATACATATATATTTATTTTACAAATTTATTCATAATTAACTTGAAATATATCTTAATTAAATTATTTTAATTTATTTTTTTATATTAAGAATAATTATGTAAATTTAAAGATAAAAAAATAATTTTTTAAAAAATAAACTTTAAACTCTATTAATCATTGATAATTACATACATGTAGTTTATTTAATAGAGATGATAAAAGTTATTTTGTGACAATAATGTACATATTAATTTTACAGCTACTCTTAACAAAAAAAAAGATTTAGTATTATTATAAAATTAATAAATATTTAATTATTGATAAAAAATATTAAATAAATAAATTTAATAAAAGATTTGAATATAATTGACAATAAATATATATTATACTTTGTGTATAAAAAATTTAAAATTTTATTTTATAATATCAAAATAACATTGTTTTGATATATTTTTTTAACATTAATATTATTTCGGTACTTTTAAAATAAAAAATTAAAAAATTATATATCTGCGAATATCTATTACGAATATATAAATATCCACAAATATTTATACATATTTATATTTATCCTAAATTTGCTATAAATTATAATTTATTTTTTAAAATTTATTCTAAATTCGTTAAAATACATATTAAACTCGTACTGAAAGAGTTGGATGGTACACGAGTTTGTCAGTAAATAAAATACTTTATAGAATTAGTAAATAAAAAATAATTTAGTGCCGGTAGCATGTAGAAAGTGTCTATAAATTCCAATCGTTGGACGTCAAATTCCCCCTAACCAAAAGGTTACAAAAGTTACAACTCAAAAACCCACACTGAAAATGGCGATCCCAATTCCAAGTCGTCAGCTATTCATTAATGGCGAATGGAGAGAGCCTGTTCTCAAGAAACGCATCCCCGTCGTTAACCCTGCCACTGAAGAGATCGTCGGTTAGACTTCATTTTCTTTTATTTATTTATTTGCGTATATGCGTCTGTGTGGTGGAACAGTATTGCCAAATTTGATAATCCATATCCAAGCCCTTTTTTTTTTTTTTAACAGCAAATCATTATATTTTATATGATAGTATATGGGTTGGTGTTGTTATTAGTTGTGTTGTTCTGTGTTGTGGCAAATCATCCGTTCTTTGTTTGGTTGGTGAAATGGTGGAGAAGATAGGGTTTTTTTTTTTTTTTTCAAGTAAAATTTATGTTTAATATTGTTATGCGAGTCAAAAAGCTAAAGGTTTAAAGCTTAACTAAATTGATCCACGGATGGATGTGGTTCTGATAGTCTCATTTGAGGATTACTTTTGTTTTTGCTTGGTTTTGATGGGAGTACAGTGCCGAAGTCATAGCTCTCACTAATAGTTTGTGGTATGGAACTCTTTTATTTAGGTGATATTCCAGCAGCTACCGCTGAAGATGTTGAGCTTGCTGTAGATGCTGCTCGGAAAGCACTTGCCAGAAACAGAGGGAAAGATTGGTCCTCAGCATCTGGGGCTGTTCGTGCAAAGTATTTGCGTGCTATTGCTGCTAAGGTACTAGTTGTAGGAGAGTAAAAATATGTTTGTAACTGTTGCGCTTCTGCTGCTTAAAGTGTTTGGTAAATGCTCATTTTTACTTGTCAGCTAATGTTTACCAACCATCCTATCACATATAGTTTGGGATCTCATTCCACATTTCCCAGGAATCTTGTTGGCTTAGTTTTCATTGCAGCAAGATGGGATGCCTCTGTTTTAGATGTCATCATTAGTTCTTACTTCCTTGTATTTTGATGTGTAGATAACAGAGAGAAAGTCTGAACTTGCAAAACTTGAATCAATTGATTGTGGGAAGCCACTGGAGGAAGCAGCATGGGACATAGTATGCCTGTGACACTATTGGATAATTGAAGTTTTCCACCATATTGTATATAGCTCATGACGACTTTTTATGTTGTTCAGGATGATGTCGCTGGATGTTTCGAGTACTACGCAGACCTTGCTGAAGGTTTAGATGCAAAACAAAAGGCTCCTATATCTCTTCCTATGCAGAGTTTTAAGTCTTATGTACTTAAGGAGCCTATTGGGGTTGTTGGATTGATTACTCCATGGTATATGCTACTCCATTGCGATGAGCAATTATGCCTTTTTTAAACTGCCTTACTTTTGCAAGAAATGCAATAAGCTTCAACTAATTAAAGAAGTAAATTTAAACATAATTCAGGCAAGGAATGAAATATTTTATTGGTTTTAAGAGTATGGGTATATATAAACATATATCCAAAATAATTTAAAGAATAATTAAACAAGGAAGTTGAAGAATAAATCTTGTGGAATTTTTCACAGAAAGTCTTGCTTCATGTTGCTTTGAAATTGGTTAGCTTAGTGCTCATAGGTTCATTTAATTGTTTTGTCCTGATAATGATGTATTTATAGCAATCTGAAATTCTATATGAATGTCAAACATTTTCTACATGCTACTATATTACACTCTATTTATCAAGATTTTAATTTTCCTATTGATGTGTCATTTTATTTACTCTACTAGAAGCTGACATCCTTGCTTGCCCAAAATTAGTTCACAAACTACTGTGAGGTGCTAAATGTTTAGAGAAGTCATGCGGTTAGAGTCTACATGTATGTAGTTCTTTCTCTAAGTACTGCTAAATCTTGCACATATTGTTCTTTCTCATTGCTTATGTGTATGCATACCAAACATGACTTAGAGAAACCTTATTTGTCTACTTGAGGTCGTATAGTACACTTTTGCCCCCATAAAGGATCATGATGTTCAACAAACTAACAACTGCTTGTCTTTTTCTGTTGAAGGAATTATCCTCTATTAATGGCCACATGGAAAGTGGCTCCTGCATTGGCTGCAGGATGCGCAGCAATATTAAAGCCATCCGAATTGGCATCTGTGTATGTCCTCAATTTCTATGATCTAGCATGTTGGTTTGTTGTATTGTATGCCTGTAATTATGTTTATAATTTCAGGACCTGTTTGGAGCTTGCTGAAGTGTGTAAAGAGGTGGGTCTTCCTCCTGGTGTTCTCAATATTGTCACCGGGTTGGGTCCTGAAGCTGGAGCTCCTTTGGCATCTCATCCCCATGTTGACAAGGTTCAAATGTCTTTAAATCATTTTCTTCATTTCATTTTCTGTGAATTTGAATCTTAATATAAATCCCATCGCAATTTTGAGATTTTTGGGTTGGAAATTTACCATCCACAATTGCTAATATATTTAGTCATAATAGATTGCATTTACTGGAAGCACTGCAACGGGGAGCAGGATAATGACAGCTGCAGCTCAGATGGTCAAGGTATATCTTAGTTCTATAATTAAATTATTGACTTGTTTTTACTTTCTCCTGATGTTTGTGCACCTTGTTTGCTGTATGCATTATTCATCACATGTGATAGATAATCTTTGGTCTATCTTTTTTGAGATGATTACACTTTGTAAAGCTTTTTTGACCCCTGTAAGTGGCCTAAGGGCTTAGGATTGTTGGTAAAGTTTTTACTGTTCAAGTGCTCTTTTTTGTTTTTTTTTTTTTTTTTTTTTTTTTTTTTTTTTTTTTTTTTTTGTGTGTGTGTTTGTGGACAGCTTCTTTACATGTGTATTCTTCTTCTTTTTTCATCTTCTCTAAGTCAATTCTGTTTTCTAGCAAAATAATTATACGTAATTTCTTTGCAGCCTGTTAGTTTGGAGCTTGGAGGGAAAAGCCCAATCATTGTGTTTGAGGATGTTGATCTTGATAAAGGTCAGTGTTTATGGAAAATGAAAAGCAATTGGATTTTCCGTGGTTCTCATATTGTTGGATTCCCTTTGATAGAAAATAGTTGCTTGAATGACTTCAAGCATCTGAAACCAACTGTGTTAGGAAAATTTAGGTCAAATTTAGGATATATTATGGATGTTGTTAATATTGATATCAATTTACTCTGATTTATACAGCGGCTGAATGGACAATCTTTGGTTGCTTTTGGACAAATGGTCAGATCTGCAGTGCAACATCTCGTCTTCTTGTGCATGTAAGAACTTTGATAACTGTTAGTTGTCCTTTTTAATTTATCAATTCATCAAAATTAGTCCTCTCTTCCTCCCTCCCTCCCTCCCTCCCTCTGTCCATATGACCAGTCACTGTCTAGCTCATATTTTATCTGTTTCATTTTTTTGGGTTGAATGAAATGCGCACGTGTCAGTTAATTTGAGCATTGACCCAGAAGCAAATCTGCCGACAGTTGCTTCTCAGATTTTTAACTTAACCAACCCATATACTGTTAGAGAAAACAACACAAATGTCATATAGACTATACCATAGGCCAGATCAATATCGACATCTTGCGGCAAGACACTAAGAAAACAGAAACGTAAAAGTAAGAGAAAAAGTCCAACATATATGTTAAAATCCTACTGACCCAACTTAACAATCCAAACAACTAACTGACTTAAATAAATCAAATCAAGCAGACTTCGTAGAAACAACTAATCACAACTTCTTCCATATCCCTATTTATGACCCCTACGGCAACTGAACACGACACCAATAAAAATACGTTCTCTACCAGTTCCATGCTTCACTGTTTTTTTTTTTAAGCCTGAAAATCTGTACCTCCATCTTTCTTTATGCTTCTAGATAAAGTACATAGAAGTATTAAATTCAAAAGACTGCTCTTCTAGCCTTCTGAATTTAGATAAGAGGAACTTCTGCCTGTAGTGACAGTAGTACTGCAGCCAAAAGCTTCTACTGCAGAAGCAAGCAAGGCCAAAGTGTTCTTGAGTTTATTAATATATTGCATTCTCTATCTTCATCTTTTTTTTTTTCTTGAAAAAGAATTGTTAACTTGTAAAGTGATATTTATTGCGTACAACTGTCGCAGAAAAGCATTGCAGCAGAATTTGTAGACAAGCTTGTGAAGTGGACCAAAAATATTAAGATTTCGGATCCGCTGGAAGAAGGTTGTCGGCTTGGTCCCGTTGTTAGTGGAGGGCAGGTAAGGTTGCAATCTTTAACTGGAAAAGATCTAGTGAAAATTTTCTCATTAATGTTTATTCGCACATATCTATCTTTATTGGATGTTTGTTGATTTTGTTCCTGAAATTAAATATCTCTAGACATAATATGCATGATCACTCAGTTTCCATAACAACATATGAATGTGATCTATAATTTGGTTGTTGTATTAGTTGATGCAACTTAGTAGCATCTTTGATTTAAATTTTTTTTTGTTCTCATGAATGAAGCTGTGTTTCTAATATCTACTTAATCTGCTGCAGTATGAGAAAGTGTTGAAGTTCATTTCAAATGCCAAGAGTGAAGGTGCAACCATTTTGTGCGGTGGGGCTCGTCCTGTGGTATGTTTCTCCATTAGTCATTATTAGCACTGCAATCTTTCTCAATGTGTCATGATATTGAGCCATTTCTTAAATGATTGACAGCATTTAAAGAAGGGATTTTTTCTGGAACCAAGCATCATAACTGACGTAACTACATCAATGCAAATTTGGAGAGAAGAAGTTTTTGGACCTGTTTTGTGTGTTAAAACATTTGCCACTGAAGATGAAGCCATTGAATTGGCAAATGACACCCAGTAAGTTGATTCACTTATCTGGAAAATGATAATGAAAAGATAGTTTGGCTCTTTTTCTTCATTTTCACTGTAGTGCTCTGACAATCTATGATTGTGCACAGTTATGGCCTAGGCGCTGCTGTGATATCCAATGATTTGGAGAGGTGTGATCGTGTAAGCAAGGTGAGAGTTATATCCTGTAGTGACATGTTCGCAAACAGATGCAAATAATCATGTCATAAATTAGTTTATACAGGCTATGTATTCTAGTAAGTAAATTGTTTTCCCTTGTCTTCTGTAGTCTTTCAATGCGGGCATTGTATGGATCAACTGCTCACAGCCATGCTTCTGTCAAGCTCCATGGGGAGGCAACAAACGAAGTGGTTTTGGGCGTGAATTAGGGGAATGGTATGGCGTATTTGCTCAAATAATAATAATTGAAAGAAAAGAAAAAAAAACTGGTACTAACAAGATGTTTTGAACATTTTGGACCTAGTAATTCTCAGGAAGTTTTCTTTTCATTATATTTTTGCACATTATTTTTTCCGTATTTCTCTTGTTTATAATGTAAAAGAAAAGGTCTCAACATATATGCATTTTGAATCAAAAGATGTTTTAAGATATGTCAAATTAGTGTTTAGTAGTCTGCTGATACTGATCTTGTGCTTTTATGGCTGTCTTTTCTCCAGGGGAATTGATAATTACTTGAGTGTGAAGCAGGTCACTCAATATGTCTCTGATGAACCATGGGGATGGTACCGGGCTCCTTCAAAGCTGTGAGAGTTCCCTCCTACATGAAAGTGTAAATGGGAAAATGCAGAGGGAAGCAAAATACAAAAAATATAGTGCGAGGGATGCACCATACTGAATGCTATGTAAAAGACTATGCAATAAAATGGCTAGTAAAATGACAGAAACCGTTCAGAATTATTTATCCTTTTAGCAATATCGTATTTTCCTGGTGCAGTTTCTTCACTGTTCACTATTAAAGCCTTCATTAACTGTAAAAGCATTTTACCAGGCCCTTATGGAGTGTAATCATAGTTAAGTTTCAACAGTTCGTTGCTTGGGTTTTGCCATTAAACACCGTGATATGTGAACTTTGTCATTGTGCGTCTTGCTGGTTACCACGAAGAGTCTTTCTTTTGAAAAATAAATCGTTGGAGAATTTGTTTCTGAAGTAATCACTTTAGGCAATTGAATATCATTAGACATATCTTACTACAGTTAATTGCTAAAATTAACTCATCTTCAGCCGGAAAATGCTTCCGAAATGTAAACGTAAAGGAAAATTATATTTCTCACACCCCACAATTTCACCTCCTTAATGTTGTACTCGGTTGGAGTTGGCCACCAACGGCAAGGAATTTGACTTCTGAGGATATCATTCCTCTCTTGGTTGTATATGACTGAAAAAACTGGTAATGTCAATTCTGAAGCAGTAACTCTTTGCCTCTTTTTTCAAATATAATTTGCTCTTCAAGGGAGTAAACCAATCAGGGCTATGGTATGATTTTCATGTGGTTGATGTAACAACTTAAAACTTAGAAAATAGACTTTCACCTTTTTGCCTTCTTAATCTGGAAGCAAGGCAACTTCGTGAACGAAGCTCTGTACTTAATGCTTGCCAGCACGAAATTAGTTGGTTGCATCTGAGAAGCTAACTTCAAGAACAATAGATGTAAAATGTTGATTCCCAAGGATATTCTGTTTCCTTTTCTCTTCGTAAAGATATCGATAGTCAACGTTAGCATTGGTGAAAATTTTGAATTTCAAGACAGTGTTGGGTTTGGTTACGAAACAAAATATATAAATATGTAGTTGTGGGCAAACTTACGTGCAATTAAGCTCTAATTAACATACAATAATACATTGATGATTTGATATATAGTAGAGTCTATCTTCATGCATAATGATTATGTTTATTCTGTTGAATATAGTCGAAATCCCCAAAATTTTCACACAGGAAACTGCTGCCATTGGAGACAGCGCAATCATTGTCGTTTAGTAAAATTGCCAACGAGGTAAATTTCTCGACTAGATTGAAATGGGCCCATGAATTCATGTGTGAGGAAGGACAGATGGAAACTTCGTTGGCTGTCTTTGCTTGTTCAGCGTACTTACGGAAAACCAAACTGTAACTATTCTGCGTATGACTTACTTTTTTAACTCTTTATCGACATCGTTATGGGATCTTCTTCGTGATCCTCGCTACAGCGTATACATTTCAATAACAACAAAACTACAAAACCAACGGTAACAGTATTCTCTCTTATCGTACGCATATTCGCACACAGAGATATTGCTAAAAGTTTCGATATTTTTGGGTCATACTGTGAGCTTATTTGGATTTTGGTTAACTGAGTGGTCCCTTTTATTGCAGTGGAGGAGTCGGATAAATTGCTCATTTTGGTGTCTTGAATGAACTGACATTGCATTTCTGAAGATTTCAGCTGAATTTTTGTGGATTTTAAGATCTGGGTTTGTGTTGATTGGAGATGGGGAGCTCAGACGAGGAGAGGGTGGTTGCTGTGATCATGGTTGGTGGTCCTACTAAAGGTAATGGAATTCGTTCCATTATATTAACAATTGGATTTTTGATGCAATAACGAATCTATTTCGTCTTCTTATTGGTATTTAATGGGAATTATTCTTTTTGAAAGATAGTTGTTTGGTTATATTGAGAAGGTTCGATCTTTGGTTCGAATGATGTAATCCCATTTCTTAGATTTCACTGAATTTTGATATGATTCATAATTGATAGATACAAAACTGTTCGTTGAATTGTGTTGACACAGGCACTCGATTCCGGCCTTTGTCACTGAATATTCCAAAGCCTCTTTTTCCTTTAGCAGGACAACCTATGGTTCATCACCCGATTTCTGCCTGTAAAAGAGTATATTCTCGGAGCCTTTCTGAAAACACTTCTGTTCATTCGAACTTCTTAGTTTTTAGTTAAGATGTAATTAAGTTTGCTGTTTCTGTTATAGATTCCGAACCTGGCGCAGATCTATCTTGTTGGGTTTTATGAGGAGCGAGAATTTGCATTGTATGTCTCCTCAATCTCCAATGAGCTTAAAATCCCTGTCAGGTAACTTCTGGCTTTTCCTCTCTAGTTTTGTGCCTTGCTTCCCAGTTCTAGATTTTTCTTTTCTTTGGATTATTAAATCCTTGTGGTAATTCTTGTTTCGATGTTTCTATTAGATATCTGAGAGAAGAAAAGCCTCATGGTTCGGCAGGTGCGCTTTATAGCTTCAGAGATCTGATCATGGAAGACAACCCGGTTATTACCTTAACCTGATAATTTTGCAGTAGGCATGTTTTGTTGTCTAAATATTTTGAACTTTGAAAGATTACCTTTTGTACCTTCTGCATTATAACATGAAACATGTGCGTATGCATGTATAGATTGCAATAAGTTTTTTTAGATTATACTTGTTTACTTTATTGTTACTAGAATGTCAGTAGTGATGTGTTTTATTTTGCCACAGTCACATATCTTCTTACTGAATTGCGACGTTTGCTGCAGTTTTCCACTGCCAGAAATGCTCGGTAATGCTCTTTTTTATAAGATTGGATTTTTTTTCCAATCCCTGTGCAGATCTAAATTTTCCAATTAGTGCTTTTCCTGAATGTGTGCATGTATTATCCAAGTGAAGCAGGGCTTGGTTGAGTTTAGTAAAACTCCAATATTACAAGGTTGTTATTTTTAAGTTTACTTATGTCCTTCGGTAACATTAATTAACCCTCTTTCCCTTTGATGTTTCAGACGCTCACAGAAATTATGGTGGGATGGGAACAATACTGGTCATCAGGGTAAGTTGGAACATGCACAAGTTGTTCACATGGACATTAACTTTCCTTTTATTTCCATTTTTAGCCTTATTATTCTCTTGTCGTACAGGTTTCTGCTGAGTCTGCCAGCCAGTTCGGTGAATTGGTATCTGACCCAGCTACCAATGAGTTGTTGCATTACACAGAAAAACCTGAAACTTTTGTAAGCGCAAGCTCAGAGATTTAACTACTTCTTGACTTGTTAATGGGCCTTTTTAGAATGGTCAATAAATTTTAAAACTGCCATGCCTATACTTTTGTCTTCCCTATTTTTGCTTCGTGTTATGATAGTTATGTTGCAATGCAGGTAAGTGACCAAATAAATTGTGGTGTGTACGTTTTTACACCGGAAATCTTTACTTCCATCCATGGTGTTTTATTGCAACGGAAGGACAGAGGTCAGTAATACAAGTCTCAGTTGGTAGGATGCAGAGAGTGATTGAGTTTGTAGTTTCTAATACTTTGCTTTATTACTTTTACATGCTTAAATGGCCATGCATAGCCTTTCTATAATCAAAATTATCTTTCAACGGGGATTTGATATATTTATTTGTATTTATGCCATCGAGAACTTCAGGGTATTAAAATCTGATATTTAAAGGTTAATTACATGTGAAATTTACTCTGTTGCCTCTTCCTTTCTACTTAAGTATGGCATTGATTTGATCATTTGAAAACCAAATTTCTGTGTCATTTGCAGAAAATCTGAGACGCTTATCCAGCTTTGAAGCACTTCAGCTGGCAACTAGGTAACTATTTTCCTGAATTTCTTACTATTTACTTTTATGATGCTCAGGAATTACAGCAGTAACAGATAAAGAGGTATATAGTACATCCCATAAAACACTTGCATGTGTACTGAATTTCTAGGTCTTTTGCCAAAGCCCACGACTTTGCTGTGTTAAAGACATGGAAAATTTTATGGATGTAATAACAATATTCAGATCTGTTACTGTATGAGTCTTCAAAGTTTTTGGCTTGCATAAATTGCAAAACTGATGCCAAAAAAGTTATTGTTTTGGTCTCTATACCTGATAAAGGCAGACTTCAAAAATATATTTAATTTTTTAAACATTACACTTAGTGATGAAACTTGCCACTAACCTATGGTCTTTGCTCAGACGACCAAACAGCAACCAAATTTAAGTACAAATTTTTCTTGTTTGCCAAGTGATGCTAACCCTTTATTACTAGAATGTCTATATACCTTAAACCTGACTGAGATAAAGGTGTAATCTGGTGCTGTATATGCATATTTATTTTAACGTACTGTATAACTGTTACACTGATGGAACATAAATGTCAACAAGCTAAAAGATATATGGTTTGGGGTTTCAAAAATTAGAACCAGAATGAAGTACTTGGGTTGAGTCTTTCAGGTTTTTACCCACAGTCACTTGGCATCAGTTGCCCGCAAAATTTCATCAAAGTTCTTTATCATGAAGCTAATTCTGAACACAAGTAGATAATTTTACTATTTTCAATCTTTTATTTGATAGATGATTTATCTTTTGATCAAAAGTATTCATGTTTTATTTCAACCGCTGTCCTAATATGAGGTCCTTCAACAGGAGTCTTCTGACAGATTATGTAAGATTGGATCAAGATATCCTGTCACCTCTTGCAGGAAAGAAGCAGTTATATGTATATGAGACCATGAATTTCTGGGAACAAATTAAAACTCCTGGGTAAGCAAACCTTTTAACGTCTTTCACTAACCCTTCACAACCCTTCCTCCCCCGCCGATCAACAAAGATCAGTAAACAAACAAAAGTCAACAAATAAAACTTGCAAAACAAAACGAAAATCAAATGCTAGAGATTTTCTGCCGTCTTCAGTAGGACCTGATTGTTTTTAGTTAATACATGCAGAATGTCCCTGAAGTGTTCTGGCTTATATCTTGCCCAATTCCGGCTCACCTCTCCCCAGCTTTTGGCTAGTGGAGATGGTAGCAAGAATGCCACCATAATTGGTGATGTTTATGTTCATCCATCAGCAAAAGTGCATCCAACTGCTAAGGTATTTTTCTCATTTACTTCCTGCATAAGGTATGTACATGCATGCAGTAAAGCATTAAGGGCCAGGACTTGAATGCAAAAGAAAATCACTTCCCAACGTCATACACCACCCAGATGTTACCTGGAAATGGTATTTTGGAAATAAAACTATTCCATATGCAGTTCTTTTCCTCTTCTTTTATTCTGCGGCCCATCCTCCTTTCTAGTTTCTGAATTACTATTGTATAACTGCACTGGGCTGTTTAGAGATTAGAGAACCACAGACTCCCATTTTACATACTTTCCTTTTCTCCTTTTGTGTTTCTTTTAAATTTTGGCTTTATCAGTGTACTTGACTTTTCTGCATTGGTTGGAAACAGATTGGTCCCAATGTCTCCATATCTGCTAATGCTCGTATAGGAGCAGGCGTTAGGCTCATCAGTTGCATCATACTTGATGGAGTTGAGATTATGGTATGTAAGCAATTTAAAAGATTTGAACGGTGTAAGTTCAGTCAATAGATATCTGTACCTCCTGCCCCAACCCTGACCAATTTTTTTGGCTTTGGTCAAGCTTGACACATATTTATCCCCTTTTCAGGAAAATGCAGTTGTTACAAATGCAATCGTTGGGTGGAAGTCCTCTATTGGGAGATGGTCCCGTGTTCAGGCAAGTTTTTTCTATCTAATGTGCTGATTTCTGATCTTCCTAGCTTTTAGTTAACTATTTCTGCCTTGTTTACTCTTTCGTTCCTTTAATGTTACCCTCCAACATTTCTTACCATCTTAACTAGTGGTGTAAAAAAAACAAAAGAGCTTTTCTTTTTCCATTTCTTCTTTGTATTTCTGCTAGTTGTATCGATTCATTATGCAAGTATGATCAATGGGTTACAGGCGGAAGGAGACTACAATGCTAAACTGGGGATCACAATCCTTGGTACCTTCTTAATTCATTCTCCCTCCTTTACTGTTCCATAATGTTATTCTAAGGTTAAATTCTTCATACGCTGCAGAATCTGACTATATTTTAAATATATGATCCAGGCGAGGCTGTGGATGTTGAAGATGAAGTGGTGGTGACTAACAGCATTGTCCTTCCAAACAAGACTCTCAATGTCAGTGTTCAAGACGAAATCATTCTATAATATAATAGAGCTTGACAGATCGCCATCCAATTACTACCATCGGACTCCTTCCTTCCCTCTCTATTCTTGTAATGATTGCTCTTTTTACTGATTTTCAAGTAGGGAAACCGACATTTCTGATAGCTCATTACCCATTTGTAAATTGAGATTTTCTGCGTTAGAATAAATTTTTTGACTCTGGCTCTTTTACCATTATGAAATCTGGCTATATTTTTATAGTACAAAGCGGGGCAGAGAAAAATATCATGTTTAGACCGGCTATAATCACGTTGAAACGCTAGATGAAAATGATTCTGTGATCTTCCATATTTTAGGCTAATCTTTAAAGAAAAAATAAAGCAGAGATCTTAGACCTGGAGATCCTGTGGGGGGTTCATACAACAGTTTTTTCACAGGTTCCAACCTTCGATCCTTACAAACGTGATACATCAGGAAAATAACATCTCCAGACTTTGCAGCGTCTTCAAATCATAGATAGATCGGATATGAGAGATCAAAGTATGATGGCAAACTGTGTTAAAAGAGGAACTGAAAAAAATAGATACCCAAAATAATTGCATAAATCAAATTCAACACAAACAAAAATTTGAGTTTATTACATGATGACAAATTCAACCCAGGAGGGTATAATATAGCACATATTTCATTCTGTCTTCTGGTTTCAAAGTCCTCATACCCTCACAGTTTCCATGCGTACGCGGCCAGCCAGAATATAGAGATTAAATACGTCAGGTATCGAATGATGCATTGGATACCCTCTTTAGTGCTCTCCACTCCAAGGTTTATGGCAAAAAACACTGCATAACAATTGCCATAACAAACATATTACAGACAAGTTACTGACATACTGTCTGCAATCAGAGTATCACATTTTATGCAGTTTCCAGTTCCATTGGAACAAGCGCAACCTTAAGTAATCATATAAATTAAACTGAAACATAGGCAATTGAGACCAGCTAACTCCAAAGATGATTTCATGTCATTATTTGGCTTGTAGAAAAAACAACTGCCACTATCGTTGGCAACATGCTCCTTATGTGGTGCATATGTAATTTTGTTAAACACTTGAAACAGTTTAAGGGGTTGAATCAGAAGTCCTCTTACTCAACATAAATTAATTAAAAGGAGTCCTTACGCAAAGAAGAGAATGCAAACTAACTATGATTGCAAATTTAGCAAACTAAAATTCAAAAAAGTTATAAACATGTTCGAGTATTACAGTTATCCAGATCCCAGAAAACAAAACTACACTTCTTCACAAGATTAGTAAAGCAATGTGTCAAAGTTTCTTACACTAAATGGTACAAACATATGCTGTTTCAAATTGGAGACATTCATAGTAATTTCAAATGGCAATAAGAAGGAATAAAGTTGACAAATCTCCTAATTGATCAAAAACATCTCATCAGTAACATCAAACATGAATTGCATCCATGCATAATGGTAACCTTTTCTTTCCCCCTAAAAGACTGAAAGATGATATGCCTCCGCTCATGAGTCTTCAGACTTTCAAAAACCCCTCTTATCACTGCCCAGTAATAGCTAATTCTCAGCCGCTTCAAGAAGCAGTAAAACCCAACAAGCAGTGACCACTGAATTTTTCCTTCAGTCACAGTAAATCTAAGCAAGCAGTCCTCCAAATAGCACAGAATCCGGAAAGGACATGATTCATCAACATATATGAATGCCAATGGGCTTCATAGTTTGAATTGACGAGGAAGACGGCCACATCTGCTCTGCAATCTCAAAATCTCTTTGGCTAAACCTTGATTACCTGTTAGTAGAAGCCCATCCAAAACCCGATTGAAAGTGAGCTTCCTTGGCATAAATCCTCTATCAACCATTTCAATCAACAACTTACCAGCAATGAACATATCATCTGATTTTTTCCTCACAAACATTGCACTAATCAGAACATTGTACGTATCCAAATTTGGCAAGCAATCTCCACTACTCATCTTCTTAAACAAATCTAACCCCTTCTCAATCTGTCCTGAATCACAAAAATAACGAATCAAAATATTGTATGTCTGCTCATTTGGTTCACACTCATCATCCTTCATTCTTCCCATAAATTCCATTGCTCTTTCCATTGCACCTGCATGGCACAACCCTCTAATAACCACATTATAAGTCGTTGAATTGGGCACATAACCTTTTCTCAGCATCTCCTGAAAAACTAATATAGCATTCTCCACACAATCCTTCTTACACAAAACCTGAATCAGAGCATTATAAGTAGCAACCGATGGGAGCACACCCTCCTTGACCATTCCATCAAAAATATTTCGACCTCTCTTAATCTCACCTGCAACTCCAAACCCATGAACCATGGTAGTGTAAGTAACAACATCAATTTCACATTTCCTCTTCCTCATCTCCAAAAAGAACCTCCAAGCTTCCTCAATTTGACCAGCTCTAAAATACCCTTTAAGTATTATATTGTAAGTCGTCAAATTAGGGTCCAATCCTCTGTCAACCATCTCCTTCAAAACCTCTAAAGCCTTATTAGTCCTCTTCACCAAGCACCACCCATTTGCAATCACATTATAACTAATAACATCAGCCTTAAATTTACCTCTAAAAACCTTAAACAAATTATAAGCTTTTTCAACTTTTTTCTCTTTACACAACACATCAAGAATGGTATTAAAAGAACTCAAGGTTTGCCAACAACCATGCTCATGCATTGACAAGAAAATTTTTACAGCTCTATCAGCTTTCCCAGCAGAAACATACCTTTCGGCAATGATTGCAAAGGTTTTCGGGGTGGGGCCAAGGCAGAGGGATTTCATACGGTACACGAGGGTCCATACAGTCTTGTAGTCGCGCAGGCGAGCCGCAAGGTCAACGGCGTGATCAAAGGAGGAGAGAGAATGAGTATAGGTTGGGTGGTGGGAGATGATATTGAAGAAGTGAAGAGCTTTGAAGGCATGATTCCAGAGGCGTTTGAGGATTTGGTCGACGAGCTGCGGGGTCCAGCGGAGAGTGGGGCAGTGGAGAGTTTGGGTTAGGGTACGTGGGTCGGTGGAGGTGAGGATGAGGTTGGTTAAGGTAGCAGGGTCTGCTGCTGGTGGTGGCGGCGGCGGCAATGGGGTGGTGGTGATGAGGGGTGAAAGTTTTGGTCGGAGAAGAGGAAGAAGGCTGAAGTGATTAGGAGTTCTACGTAGCAGAGTGAACATTTGGGCTCACATTTTGACAAGCACCACTATTACAAGCTCCCTTTTTTTTAAATTGAATAAAAATTGCTATCACGAGCAAAATTACAAGGGAGTTAAATGTCAGTATTTGAATTTGGCAGGTTTTCTCCCTCCAAACCAAAGAATTCAAGCTTATTTAATACAAAAAACACAATCGAATTTGTAATTTAAACATCAGTAACCAAATTATTTCAAATGATTCAAGTCAATTATAATAGCCACATTTCACAGTGAAGGAATTCTGGAAAATTTCAGATTTGACACAGTCCCTGACAAATATTGAAGGCCATAGTTCCATACGATGTCATTATTAAGGGTTGTGTAGCTTAACCTCTCATACTAGACTAGGCAGGCGGGGGAAATTTCCTTAACCATTAGCCAAGATCCTCGGGAGCTAAGATATGTTGCTCATGTATAAATTTTTGCTGAATCACACATTTTCAGTATAATGTCTGGAATGTCAAAAACAAGAAGCATTACCTTTGTTTACAACCTTTTGGTTACCTAGGGAGATGAATACTGAGTGTACCAAACCGAAGGACTCTGACAAAGACAAATTCTGGGAAAATGGTTGCTTAACAGCATCTTGCTGCGGCTACTGCTAAGTTCACTTTGGTCCTTGTACTCTCAGAAACCAGAACTTAGATGAACGTCATAGACTCAATCAAACTATATCAAGAACCACGGTGCATTCACTATCCGCTTAGCCTTAGATAATCAGTTGAAAGAACATGAGATATCGATATGCAAGTCAGAAAGGCAATCAGTTGAATTAACACTGAGTAAATGTGTACAATTGTTGGTATTACAATAAATACTGAGGATGGTCAATTCTAAATTGGAGCATAGAGTATAAGCATCCATTAGAGGCCATCTCTTCTTTGTTAAAATGAATGCTTCCTCAGTTCTGTGCCTGTGATGAATTATTTGGAGCTCATTACAGAATTTGGAGAGGTTTAAACATCAGGAAATTTGTTGTATTGTCTTCCCAGCAACTTCAGTATACCATGATTTCCAGGCTTCCATATAATGAGAAAAAAGATCTTTTAGAGCTGCAACGTTATCAACAAAACCAACTTATCAATATCTTTTTCTCACATTTTCATGAGAATATATGTAAATGATAAAACAAATCACTTCAGAAGAGCATGATGTGATAATTAGCTGACTGACCAAAGAAGATAGATTCTCCAACAGAGTTATTAACAAGAATTTATAAATATATAACTCAACCATATTCTCAGAAGGTTATTATTGTCACTCTGTTGCAGCCTAGGAAACACACAGGCCAGATTAAACATGCTTATAAGCATACAAAAGTTTTAGGAAAATTAACAGAATTTACTGGGAGAAGCATTTATCCCAAGAGATAAGAGTTAAGTCAAAAAGAGATAAAACAAAAGGCTGACCGGGTACTCATTTTCTTATTTATCCCCACCACTATTTTTTACTTGAATATAAATTTGCTTGATTTATTTGTTCCTATAAATTCTAATCTCACTGATGATCTTCACGAGACAAAATGGATTCAACTTTAAAAGATGGGGCCATATCGCATATTAATACAATAATAAAATCAGATAACAATCATAGCGTATTCAAACGATAAATAGATTATACCTTGATTGTGATATTGAGGACGATACATGGAAGCAAGACTTTCCCAATCATTTGTCCGTTTCACATTATTCTTTGGGGAAACTACAGGCACGCTTGCAGGAGCAAAAGGACCAAACTGGTAACACCTTGGACCCTGTTTTGCGTCATTTTCTGAATTGCTTCTTTCAACTACCTTTACCAAATCATCAACTTCCATTTGCTTTTCCATGCTTATACTTCGGCTTATATCCCCATTAACTGAAGAACTCACTTTTCTCCTTTTGAAACTGATGTTTGTAACATCAGTTCCAAATGACCTCTTTCTTGATTCATTAAGAATTAAAGAATCAGCATATCCAATCTCCAACTTTTTTACTCCCAACCACCTGAATGCTGGCTTCCTGCTGTCTGCAGTATGGGTCTGCATGGTAAAAGGTCAAAACTTGAGAGAACTATATAATTGTGATAGTGTTTAAATGAATTTAGTCCCATTTTCGATAATAAATAGAACTTAATTTTGAGTAAGGTTAATATCCTTTTTCAAAAGCCTTTGTGATGATATACTATTTACCTTCTCAATGAGATTCAGGGAGGACAAGACATTAGCAATGTCATATAGCCGTCTTACTTTTGCTGCAGAAGTAATAAAGAGAACATCAGTCAAGAGTTCCAACTCCTCTTTATCTCAATTGATGTTGAGGAATCAGAATAAAACAAGCAAGTTGAGATTTCAATTACTTCTCATTATTGATGAATTGTGGGCCTCCCCAAGCAATAACTTGGCAACTTCATCAAGGGTGATCATATCCACCTGAAAAGAAACACCATATGAATTAACTCTTAAGTGGCAATTCAGTGTCAGTTCCAAAAAGAATAAACAATTTCAATATTTTCACTCACATTAGAGCAGACAAAAAGCCGGACAAAATTCTGCGTAAGAAGCCCAAGAGACTTTTCTCTTCTACTATCTGCACAAAACATACAAAAGCACCATAACAAGTCACGAAGGGTTGCAGCTCCAATTCTCTATTATTGTTCATAATTTATGACATTCATTACTCTGATGACAATTCAATATAATCAAATGTTTTTATGAACATTTAGAGATGGCACACTTCAAATTTCAAGCATATCAAATATCAAAGGAAAATTAATGAAATAACATTTATCAGTCAAACTCGTAAGGCTGGAGAAAAATAATACTTCTAATTGAAGCAAAAGCAGGTCAAAGAAAAGTGTGAATAATTTAAATTTAAATTTAGATAAACGAGGACATAGAATTACCATTTTTTGAAGATTTAGGAGCAGATCTAGGGTTTAAATTGTCACTTTGGCTTCCAGTATTGGGATTAGATGAAGTTTCATCATCTTCATCATCATCCTCGTCATCTGAAACCTACAACAATTTAAAGAAAAAAATGAATATCACTATAAACAGCCCAGAAGAAAAATCCGTTTATCATAAAAGAAAACGAAAACATTGTAAACCCTAATTCACCTACTTTTGCATTATTGTTGCCATCGGAGGTAGTGAAAGCATCCCTCAGACCCGCTTCCTACAATCATTGCATCGAACCGAACTGTATTAGTGATATTTCTCGGAAAAAAGTTTCAACAATTACCCAATATATTAATCATAAGAAACAAATCAAATGCAAAACTCTAATTACCTTCAACTCCTGCAAAGCCCTAGGGATTGCCTTAAACCCCTTCCATGTATATTTATTCTTTGCCCGTCTCGTAAGAACCTAAATTAACCAAACAAGCTTCATTTAACTAACGAAAAAGAAAAAAAATAACATACCATAATTAAATAAAAAAGGGGACAGACTAAAAAACTCACACCAACGCTTTCCAAGACATTGACGATATCGTATATTCGCCGTCTCTCGACACCTGCAATTCGTCAAACACATTAAATCCTCAACAATCACCGCCACTAATAAATATTTAAAACTAAAAATCAGATAAAAACCTAATTTCGTAGCGGCATCGTCTAGACCGATCAGTTCGACGCCATCTCGGTTATACAAACTCAAGAAACTGCAAATTAAACACAAAATAAACATAAACGTCAAGCAACTTGAACGAAAAATAAAATTCAAAGAAAAACAGATCAAATAAAGACGATTGAAAGAGTACTTGGAACAGAGGAGGCCAAGGGATTTCTGTTTTCGGCTGTAAGTGTAGTGTCTGGACGAAGGATCTTGAGCCTTGGCAGAAGAAGAATGCGGCATTCTAAGAGACTAAGCGAAATGTAGACAACAGTAGGGTTTGGAATTGCGGAGAGAATGAAGAATGGAGGGGGAGGGGGAGGGGGAGGGGGAGGACCGTTAAGAAGAAAGAGGGAGAGAGGTTGCCTATTGGCGGGGTACAAATTTTGAAAGGGGGGGTTTGTTGTTTTAAAAGTTTTGAAACAACAGCTGGATTAGCGGGAATTTGAATTGGAATGGGC
Source organism: Cedrela odorata (assembly GCA_035584115.1). Taxonomy (NCBI): domain Eukaryota; kingdom Viridiplantae; phylum Streptophyta; class Magnoliopsida; order Sapindales; family Meliaceae; genus Cedrela; species Cedrela odorata. Next base: position 2,794,826 of record JAXCLQ010000011.1, on the reverse strand, counting down.
GCTTCCGTTCTGTGAGTGTGCAATTACTTTTCTGTCCTCGTTGGTCTGATGATTCAGGGCATGACCCATGTCCACCCAACCCAAGTATTCGGCTCAATTCAAAATCCTGGGCGCGGAATCGCGAACCGAAAAACAAGCATCACAGAATGGACTCGCCCGCGATTTGATGTTAATCCATGTTCAAGCAAGAGTGATAGCATTAGTTTACTGAAGAAAAACAGAGATCGATGAGTTCGAAAGAGAGTTGCAGAAACGAGCTTCGCAGTGTGATTCGCCAACTCAGCGACCGATGCCTTTACTCTGCCGCCAAATGGTACTAAAACCCTAAACCCCAATTATATAGTTTAATTGGTCATTGTTTGTTCTTACGTAGTACTTTTGGGATCAAAAATTGGATTGGTTTTTGTTTCTTGAAGCAAGAAAGTTAGTTTTCAAAATGCTAAGTATATAATACCTAAATCGTCGATCTTAGCCTTTTCTGTAATCCATTTGGTTTCCCCTCTCTGTGCGTGCCTGTGATTAGGTAAAAGCTACGGTCTTGAATCTCCATCTGGTGGCAGAAAATGTCGAGGGAAAGAAAAAAGAAATCAAATTTTGAGCTTGTTGTTTGTGTGGTGTCTTAATTTTTTTTTTTTAAATGTGGAAACCCCATTTGAGCTGAATGATCGAACCATGCTCATTCAAGTGAAGATTTAAATTTTCACCGATTCAAATTGACAAACAATCTATTTTCTTTTCGTGCATTTCCTTGTAAACAACCAAAATATAAGTATTTGACCCAAAAAAACTTACTGCTTTTAATTCTATCATTTGATTGTAATATCAATGAGTTTTCACGTGCCATTATAAATGCAGGGCAGCAGAACAGTTGGTGGGAATCGAGCAAGACCCAACAAAGTATACACCTTCAAACACCAGATTCCAGCGTGGAAGCTCAAGCATACGCCGAAGGTTCCGAACAAGTGAAATCACTTCAACACCAGCAGCTGGTGTCTCTAATGTGTCCACTCCAGTAATGGAGGAGGATGAGGTGGTGGATGGGGACTTTTACCTTTTGGCAAAGTCATACTTTGATTGTCGAGAGTACAGGAGGGCTGCTCATGTGCTCCGTGATCAAAATGAAAAGAAATCAGTGTTTTTACACCGTTATGCTCTTTATCTGGTTTGTTACATTCTCTTTTCTTTTTCTTTTCTTATTCCTTGGTTTTGATTAGGTAATGGCAAGTGATGATGTACAAGGAATTGTCATGAAATGGATTTTGGTTTGATTCATATTTTTCGGTTGACCATCGCACATTGGATGAAGATTGGTGAAACAACAATATCTTGGATTTTCTTCCCTCTTGTATAGGAACTTCATTCTCGTGTCATCCCCCAAGCCCTCTCATACAAGCAATTGAGAGGCAAAAGAGAATCACTTTTAGCTTTATATGTTCACATTTGAGGGCTCTACATTAGAGTCCTTCACATTGAACTGTTTTCTGTCTAATTCTAAAATCCCCACAGCTATTGTTCCTTGTTTCTGCCTATTATTTCCATTCCTTCTAGTCAGATAACTAGTGCTCTTCAGCAAACTTGATTATTTTAAATGTTTTTCTAATTCTAGTGAAGCTGAAGTTTGGGTTTGTATTGGATTTATGAAATCTTTGGCTTTAGAATTCTTTCTTTGTGTTGTTTGTGGTGCACTCTTTTATACTTACAGTACTATGGTTCACACCCTTTTTGCTGGTGTCTCAAATTGAATTTATTATGCATTGGAATGGAAATAATTAGAGTAGAAAACTTTTTATTTGGATTTTTGTGAAGAGATCATCTTTGTTTATGTGCTGCCATGTGCATGACAATCATCAAAGCAAGTATAACAAGTTCTCCAAAGAAACTAGGAGTTCGTATTAAAACCCATACTGTGTTGTGTGAATTAATGATTAATTGGTAAAGATGAAGTTCTTGGTTAATTGTGATTTGAAACATATATAGACAGCGTAGGCATTGATAATTTAAATAGAGTTAGATATTGCTGACTAAGTAAACTAAATTAAGTTCTCACCTGGAGAGAATATGATTCAAAGGGATAGGTAATATTATTTTACCCGGACTTTTAGTATCTACAAGTACCAGTCTCTTAATCTTCCATTAGTGGCTACATTCAGAATACATCATTTTGCCGCTTATAGAAGTAATCGCACATTTGCTTGTGCTTTTAATATTATACAGTATATTTAAGAAGTTTTATGTTTATATTTTTTGCCTTTTTGTTTCTCAATGAATGCTGGAGAGAAGCGGAAGGAGGAAGAAACAATAGAACTTGAGGGCCCATTAGGCAAGAGTGATGCTGTGAACCATGAACTTGTATCTCTGGAGAGGGAGTTATCTACACTTCGGAAGAATGGGACCATTGATCCCTTTGGTTTGTACTTATATGGTCTTGTGCTTAAAGATAAAGGCAGTGAGAATCTTGATCGCATTGTTTTAGTGGAGTCTGTGAATAGCTACCCTTGGAATTGGGATGCCTGGTCAGAGCTTCAGTCCTTATGCACTACAATAGACATCTTGAACAGCCTCAGTCTCAGTAACCATTGGATGAAGGACTTCTTTCTTGCCAGTGCTTATCAAGAACTCAGGATGTACAACAAATCTTTAACTAAATATGAATATCTACTAGGCACTTTTAGTTTCAGCAATTATATGCAGGCTCAAATTGCTAAAGCCCAGTACAGTTTGAGGGAATTTGAACAAGTTGAAGTAATATTCGAAGAGCTTTTAAGAATTGACCCATATCGAGTGGAAGACATGGATATGTATTCCAATGTGCTATATGCAAAGGAGTGTTTTTCTGCCCTAAGTTACCTTGCCCACTGAGTATTCATGACTGATAAATACAGACCCGAATCTTGTTGCATCATAGGGAATTACTACAGTTTAAAGGGGCATCATAAGAAGTCTGTTGTGTATTTTAGGAGAGCGCTCAAACTAAACAAAAATTATTTGTCCGCTTGGACACTATTGGGTCATGAGTATGTTGAGATGAAAAACACTCCAGCAGCCATTGATGCCTATAGAAGAGCTGTAGATATTAATCCATGTGACTATCGAGCCTGGTATGGGTTAGGACAAGCTTATGAGATGATGCACATGTCTTTCTATGCTCTTCACTATTTTCGAAAATCCGTATTCTTGCAGCCAAATGATTCTCGGTTGTGGATTGCTATGGCTCAGTGTTATGAAACTGAACAGCTTCACATGATTGAGGAGGCAATAAAATGTTACAGAAAAGCAGCAAATTGTAATGACAGGGAAGTAATTGCCCTGAACCAGCTAGTAAAGCTGCATCGTGCTCTTAGACGTGATGAAGAAGCAGCATTCTACTACAAGAAGGATTTAGAGAGGATGGAAGCTGAAGAGAGGGAAGGACCAAATATGGTTGAAGCTTTGCT
>JAXCLQ010000011.1:2764871-2783608 GCA_035584115.1 Cedrela odorata | reverse complement strand
CACATGTTTCACTTCTGTGCGTGATTGTAGGAGAAAGAAACTGCAAAGAGCATGCTTCGAGGAATGAGAATGGCACAATCTAGTTTCCCTACAATGGATGTTGAACACTTTCCCCCGTGATTTATAAATTGAGGGAACTGTCAACCTTAGAATAGCTTGAGATATTGTGAATTATGCATATCTTGGTCTTCTGATACCGTCGTTGTATTTTCTTATATATTTTTTGTTTTGTTTATTGGGAAAGATGGATATTTACCAGAGCAGGAAATTAAAGTCCTCGTATGTTGCAATAATTTTGTAGGCTGTAAGTTTATAGCATGAACACATTTATTGTATTTGTTCGATTTCACCTTTGGTGTTGTACTTTAGCATAATCCTTTTGAAGCTGGCCAAGGTGATTAGGTAGATGCCATGTACCACCGGAAAAACTGTTTTTATTTTTATACTAAATTTGGTTAAACAAACTTTGATATTTTGCTTCATCTGCCTTGAAATTTACAAATAAAAAACCTGACCTCTCGATGTAGGTGGTCCTTTCAGGGGAATATGTTGGGGAGATATTTTTCATGCATCCTGAATTGGGAAGTTCACTAGTCATTTCATTTATTTTTTCAACAGTTGCAACATTAACCATGAATCATGATACATCTTCAGGTGAAAGCTTGGGATTTGGTTGGGAGTTTATTTTTAATCTGTCCTTATTAAGGCAAGTAGCAATTTGTAAACAGGCGATTGCTTAAAGCCCTGCAAATCCATCAAGCAATTACTGATTTCGAGCGTTAATTCCATTTGGTTAAAACCAGAAAATCCAATCCAATTTCATCAAGAAAATATCGTTGTTCTGGAATCTCAACCAATCCTCTGAAAGAAACTATTATACTTGTATGATCAACCCCAATTTCACATTTTGGGTTTTATGCTTTCACCGTGCACATCACTACAGAAAATGATTAAAAGCCAAGTACAGAACATTTGCCAATGAAAAAGAATTTATTCACAATAATTCATGCCTCACAAATGGCTATAAGATATTTGAAAAAAAGTAGTAGAAACTATCAGTGACATTAATAACCTACAAAGACAGTATCAATTTAATTTATTGTTTCTGAAACACAAAGCATTTCAGATAAACTCAAATCAAAGTTCGTAATCAACCCAGATCTTATTTTGGTTTGAACACGACATGTCTACTAAATCTCAAGTCGACACTGACTTATAAAACCGATCATGCCAGACACGATGACACTACTTGAGAACATCAAATTGCCTTACAGGAAAGGAAGCAGCTTTCTTCACTTAGGATCAGTGAAGAAGTTATTAATTGAAGGCATGATTTCTGGGGACCTATTACGGACATATTTTCTTAGGAAATGCTCGGAATACTTTTCTCCCTCAGCAAAGTTATCCAAAACTCCTGCAGCCCTGTTCTCCTTGGACACCCTGATCCAAAAAGGCAAACAAGAAGGTTGTAAAAAAAAGGAAAAAGAAAAAATCTTGCAGAAATTATTTTCTGTTGTTTTTACTCAGCATTAGATTCAAATGACAAATTGAAAGAAATGATCAACCTCTAGGCCGAGACTAGGTGGTCAATTAAACTAATTAAACTAAATCTTCTTTTGGTATTGAGGTGTGGTGGCTTTCAAACCACAACTGCTGTGATACTAGATTCCAAATATTGGTTTAAAAACAAATAGGTTCCACTAAACATTGATGTTACCAAATGCTTCCAAAGTTAAGTGGAATCACCACAATTCCAAATAAAGCCTAACTGATTTTCTAGCAATTCAAGTACAAGGAAAAACAAGCGGGGAACTTTAATCACTAAAATAGACATAGACTACCAACAAAATCCTTTTACAACCAAGCCCAAAAATACCTCAAGACCCAAGCAAGGCAGGTCTATTTGGAAAAAGAAAACAAAAGGTCCAAAAGCTATTCATATAAATAACTTATTGGCAAAATAATCCTACAATTCATCATCAACAAGCAGCGATTAATATAGCATGTGGTCCGCCATATTACATTTCTGTTTTTATTTTTTATTTTCCCTTATTAATACAAAGTAGGGCAATGATATCTATAAAACTAAAACAAAGCAAGTCCATTTGGAAAAAGAAAAAAATGGAAGGTCGAAGAGCACTGTTGAACATGTAATTAACTTATTTGCAGAATAATCCTACAGTTCAGGTGTTACGAATCCACCATCAACAATTAACATAGCACTAGCATGCGGTCTGGCGCATCGCATTTTGAATTAACATAGCATGTAGTCCAGCACATCACATTCAGGTTTTCAAATAAAAGTTATGTTTTTCTTTTGCTATTTAGGCGAAGTCAATAGTCTGGTTAATACTTCTTTGCCAATAATATCACTATAACGATCAAGTTAACCCCTCTTATGAGAGATTAATTTTCGAAACTCAGGAAAACACTACTATTATGTTCAAAAGGTAAATTTTTTGCCCTCGTCTTCCTTAACTGCATAAAATCAGAAATTATGATCACCCCGGACAATTTCTTTCAAAATTAATAATTTAAGCATGATAGAGTGATAAATTTCCTACACTTAGTATGGGTAAATACAGATAAAGAGACAGAGAGAGAGACCTGACTTCAGGGTTGATGCAGATATTACGGACGAGTTGAAATCCGCAGATCCCCACAGCAACACCGACGGCAGCGAACAGTGGATACACCTACACGTATTACAAAAACAATGTCTTATAAGATCTATATACATATACCCCCAAAAAATAGCACGATAGATTAACAAAATCCCATCGAAATCGAACAATCCGATTTTGGCGTGAATGAAAATAAACAATGGATCCGAAGGTACCTCGGGCCTCAGCCAACGGTTCACAGCGGATGAAGCCATTGTATGCACTGTATGATTGGTACCGGAGCAAGTCACAAAGAGAGGCTTCTTTGTCGCCGAGGAAGAAGTGGGGAATGCGGGGTTTTAATTTTTTAAAACTATTTTATTAGTTTTTGGTAGAAATAACGCAATCTGATTGGATGCTTTTGGGGAGAGAGACGTCATTGACCGATCTTTCTGCGTTAAATACGACATCCAATTGGGAAATAACAAGTGTATTATATGTTGCTCCGTCCAATTGAGAAATGACACGCTTTTTATATGTTGTTCCCAATATACAAGCTGTTGCCCTCGCGTACTTTCTTCACTTCATTAATAACTTCATCTATTCTTATAAATGTGTCATCACAGAAGTCATTAAATCTCATCTCTGAGATTAATATAGTTTTCAACAGGTCATAGCCATCCACGTAAGGAACAATCACAATATCACCGAAAAATTCTGCTTCTTCCCATAATTGAATCATTTAAAGAGCATATGCTAAAATTGTTTTTTGATTACTAGTGCCATAAAGAATCGAGCCACCGCATTTGAAGATTGAACAAGCTTATGCTGCAACCAAGTCTTCCTCGCAGCCATCGGCTCAGCAAAATGGTTTACTTTAGAAAGAATACCAATAAAAAAGTTCCACAGGTCCCTCAGGAAGAGATGGAGCCTGACATCTGCTTGACAGCTCAAGATGTGTTTGAGGAGCATAACATCCATGTCCCCATTCAAAGTAAGCCCAGTGGCATCCTCAAGAGAAAATCCCTGAAACCATTATCAAACAAGCTTACGAGCCATCAAACATTGTGTTATATTACTCACAGGGTGACAAGGGAAGGAAGTGACATGCTTCCCGTCAACCTTAATATGATAGCCCTCCAAACCAGCAAGGAGAGCCCGAACAAAAAGCTTGTCCTCCACAAATGGGAAAGGCGATGGCAAGTCAGAGGTCACCTTTTTTGTTTCGGGTCCCAGCCGCCACCATTTATTCTTAGTCTGTTCTGAGTGACCGTCACGGATCCACTTCTCGCACTTCAACTTACCATCAACTGCAGTCAGTCAAAAGTTAACCAATTTGGCAGTACAATAAAAGTGACAAAAAATAGAGTCTAAAAGTAAAATTAGTGAATATGATCATGCAACTCCAGAGATGTTACAACCTCCGCTTCAAAATACAAGAATTAACCAAAAACAATACTGATAATAATAATAAGGAGAAGAGTTGCATGCACTAGCAGGCAACATTTTAAAGAAGCATAAGTTACCCTTATCTGATCCCTTCAATTCAAATCTTCTACAGTCCAATACCTGATTTTGAGGCAGTGATATGCAGACACAATTAAACTTTTTTTGACCCATTAAAGACAGAAATTCAGTTAACCATAAATACGTCCTAAAAGAGAAGGCAAAAAGTCTTCACCTTACTTCAAAATCCTAATCCAACTGTGGAAACAATAATCAACAAAAACACACTCCACAGAGCACCACAATTAATTAAACTGCACAATAGATTACTTCCACCTCTTCGTCCAACAACAATATCAATAATAACTCTCTATAACACAAGACTAATTGTCTTTTGACAAATAGAATCACCCAAAAATCAATCAAACCATTACTTACTAGTCAAGCAAAAATCAAACTATTTCAAAATTCAGTTATCCGAAAAACTCATAAAATCAATCCTTTATCTAATATAACTTCAAGAAAGAATGTACGATCACTACTTACCAGTCTTCTCATTAGCCCTTGACAGCCATGTGTCACAAACAGATTTCTCCGTGTGGCCTTAGACGTATGAATTTACTAAGAATTTGGTGGTGTAGTGATTGATTCGGAATCACTACAGTGGTCATGTATGTACTCAATCTTTCGGCATATTATAGTATTTGATCATACTTTATACTTTTGCTGATTAGGAATATCCTTCTATTACTCAATAAAGAAAGTGTTGGTGTGGATAATTTCAGGATGGTCTAATGATTCTCTGTGAAATTGACTAAACATTTAGTTTAAGGTGAAACAGATTGGCTGTGTCTTTGTTTAAAGTCTAGTTTAGTTTCTTAAATATCTCAAGTGTTATGTAGCAAATTGTTCTGTTTCTTCTCTGTGTGAATTGACTATGTTCTTGACATAAGCTCTATGATAGTATTGAAAATATGGGAATAAGAATGATTTTTATTTATCAACACATTGCTTGTTTTTCACCGATGTAGTTTATACATACTGGCCGTAGTCGAAGAAGAAAAATTCATCAGTTTCCTGGGTGCTCTCATCAACATTGGAATTTGTTGGGTTTGTTGGACGTCCAATTGATCTTGATCTTACATTCTATTTACTTAAAATGCCACTGCACTTAAGAAAATGGTCATTAATACAATGTCTGTGATCTTACATTCTATTTACTTAAAATGCCACAGCACTCTAGAAAATGGTCATTAATACTATGTCTGTATGCGTTTGCGCTGGGATCTGATGGGGAGTTTGAAGATAGCCAGGAAAAACAAGCTGCTAAAGCGAGGGCCAGACAGTTGGAGGAAAAGGTACCTAAAGGGGTTGGGGTTGAATTTTTAATCCTTTAAATGTATTTAGCTTTTTTCTTTGGTTAATTTCATAATAAGGCTATTGTAATAATATCCTGCGAATTTCGTATTTGTAATTGATTCTTATGTTACATTCTCTAGCCAGCTTTTGGATTAAGCATATTTAGGTTGCAGTTAATATTTTGAAAGACTGAAAAGTGTAATTGAAATTCGTTAACAGACGGGTTATTGAAAAGAATAAACAAACCAGCTACAATTGTGGATGTAAATGACATCCAATTTCGTAATACTGCAACGATCGTTATGGTGTAAATTACAGAACTAGAAGCCTATAAAAATGTTTTCCCAAAAAAAAGATAAAAAAAAAAAAAAGGAGCGTGGAAAAAATCAGAATTTGGAGAGCCTAGATACAACTGGTACAGAATAAACAATAAATCATGACTATGAATGCAAAATTTGTTCCTCAGTTCTTCATGATGGAGTTGGTCACCTGAGCAATGCAATCGATCACGATCTCATTAGTTGCAACACTCAGCCTTTCCAAGCTTTTGCAATTTGTCCCACAAGCAGATCATATCCATTGGAGCCTGTAATGAGCCGCATAATAATAACCTTTTATGCACCGAGACTGGGAAAACTTCAAGCTGTGTACATATTCTACAGGTTTGTGCCATTGAACTGCTACACCCACATTCCCATACTCACATCTTCCATCTTGAACAGCTGTACAAATTTACAATTATTTCAACTTTAAACAAAGCAAGCAAGCAACACAACCTTTATACACACGGGAACGGCAACTTTAACCAAAGCATGTAACCAACACGACCTTCATACACACATTTACACAGATTTGTGCCTGCTTAGCCTGAAGCACATCCACTCAGAAGCAAGCACTCATTACTTACTCTTAATTTATGGCTTTCAAAGTCAGTTTCAATAGATTGCGCTATGTCAGATGGCAAAATGTAGCCTGGCCAATTTGCATAGGGTGGATAATCTTCATCTGACCACTCCTGAAACCACAAGTAAATGAGGAAGAAATGTTGAGAAAATTGCCTATTGCACAGATCAAAACAATGCAAAAGAGCAAAGTAATGTGCAACATTGACGGTGACTAGGAATGTACTGAAAAGGAGGTCAGAATTTAATCAATTAAAGAAAACAAATACTTATATAACAAATTTGAAAAATAATTGAGTTATGCACAACAGAAGCAGAATTCTTTACAAAAGTCAATTATAGCTCATGAATTTGTTAAAAGAAATTCAATTAAAACGTATTGAAACCTGACTGCAAGTGGAATAGGTTGATAGATAGACAGAAATAGAAGATGCAAGCAGTAGTCCCATTCTATGCATTAGTGTACATATGTATTGGTTAAAATTATGAGGATATCAGTCAAAACTTCATTGTATCAAATTGAAGGAGCAAATTGATGTTCACATAAACCAAGAAACTACGTAAATGAACCACTTGATGAGATCAAAGGTTCAGCATGCGCTGCAAGTCTGCAACTTGCAGTATCGCGGGCAATTTTGTCAAATGAATAGCTGTCAAGGATTAGTAAGATGAATAATGATCAAATCTGAAAGAAGTCGACGAAAGGTCGTTGAAGTATTGTAACTTGTAAATCATGTGCAAGTTGTCATACAAGCATTTACAGAAGAGAGATGTCGTCCACCATTTTAATATACATTCAACTTGTCGGTACATTATTGTGAGAACGGAGGTAACACGCTGATTACAGTGTTGACTGTCTTTCTTGACATTACAAGATTTGGATATGATCGATGCTGCATGGCCATGAAGATTTAGGAAATAATTAAAAGTGAGGTGCTGTGAGTCCACATTCGCTAACTGTCAAATATAAAAAATTTATCAAACCAAGTAAAAATACAACGGCTATAAACATGTCCTTATTACATGATGTGCAGAAATCTTCCACTTACAATGTCATTTGGTTGCGTAGTCTTAAGGCTTAATGTGCAGAAATTCAGTAACACCCAGATGACAGATAAATAAGAATATTTGTTTGGAGACAAACTTTTCACTACCAACTTCAAGAAACATGGCACCAAAACAAATCTTACACATGCCATGTTAATATCCCACGATATCAGCTATCTGTACCACACTTTGGTCACAGTTTCTGAGACTGGACATCAGTTATTGATCCATCTTCTACATTTTGCGAGCACGGTCACGCCATGAACCTTGTTGCTTTGCAAGAACCTAAAACCACAATAACAATTGTGTAAAATTTGATGTTCCTCTCTCTTTGCGGGAAAAAAGAAAATAAATTCTTATAAATCTGATATCACTTACCGTCTCACTAAAGAGGCTTGTAGCAAGGTCACTATCATTGCTCTTCTTTTCACTGTTATCTGGCTCTGGCTCACTATCTGAAGAAACAGATGGTGGAACAGCAGATGCTCCAAACATGGCCTCGTCATGAGCAGCTTTTATTTGTTCCTCTCTTCTTGCCTTCAGAATTTACATAATGTAAATTACTAATTCTTAATCTCTCAAGAACATCAGACAGTTTTGAACCAACTAGCAAGTCAAATACTACTTGCAATAAGTGATGGATAGCAGAAGAGATGAAGCAGGATACCTCTATGGCTGAAAACCGGAAGCTCTGCCCTATGTGCTTGACTAAGGCTGCATCATCTTCTGCAGCTGCAGATATGGTGAACATATACCATTAGTTCTATGTTGCCATTTATCCAGACCAGACTTAAAGTTGGAAAATATAATGAACCTTCAATTTCCTCATCATCAAGAGGGGCATCCTTGTCAAACTCAAACCGTTCCCATCCAGAGCCCTTTGTTTCATCCTTTTCAGCTGCATTTAAAACATTATTTTCATGGGACAAAAAATAATAATTGACAACATAGAGAAACTGTCACATTTAGGAGCTTAGCTACTATATAGGTATCTAACAGATCTCTCTTGCTCATACAAGGGGAACTATTCCACACTAAGTGAAACAAAAGCTTGTGCCTAGCTAGAATCCTAGGGAAGTTACGAAATTGACAAGTTAAATCAATCTACATAAAAGAAAGGGGTGGGTGTTATGGAATTTTGTAGAAGATTCAAGACATGAAAGAGCATTGTGCCCTAAAAAGTTGGTCTTTCAGTTCACTGAAATATTTTGAAAAACAAATTAACATCAGTCCTTAAGTTCTGGCAAGAAACAAATAAATCAAAAAGATGAACGAGACTGCAGCACAGCACGAGGTAACTCACCAGTTTCAGCAAGCTGAAGTTTCATCTTAGCTTTAACCCGTTCAGCTGGTGACTGTGCACACAAGAAAGACAGCTTTAACAACTGAGTCCTGTCCATAATGACTAACAAGTAACAACTAATGCACTGAAGTCCTATGCTTGATAGTTATTGCTGTAACATACTCTAAAGAACCATCAGTTCTACAATCCAAGTTAACCTCAGGTATAAGAACCTGGACTTCATAACATGACAATATATATTCAATTGGTGCCCTAATCTAATGTTTTTCTACAGTTGTCATGTCAATCAAATATGTCATAACATTACCATCCTAATAGAAAAACACACACCTCATCAAGTAAATGATACAAGGCATGATGGAAGGGAAGAGGAGAAAGCTAGAAACTTAAACCAGGAAACTTGAAAGTTTTCAGAACTTTTCAAAAGACATAAACTGCGACAAACTTTCAGATAATATACAAGATGCTGCCAATCGAGAATATACTCTGTATATGAAGGGGGTAAAAAGGTACAAATGTGAGCAGGGGTTATAAATATACACTAAACTCACATCTAATGGAACCTTAATCAAATTCTGTTTGAGATTAGAAATTCTTTAATTGACTTGATCACATGGTATCTTTCCCTCTGCCCTCAAATATTTGCATCAATATGCTGGAAAAAGTAATTCACATGTTGTAAACTAACCATATATTTTCGGTAAGTTTAACTTCTTTAGCCACGGAAATGGTGATATGGAGACATTTAACAGTAAGATGACTGGCATGTTAGACAATTTTTCAAACTAGAACCCTCCATATATACCTCCATCCAACCTGTAGCATATCAAATAGAGGTTCCTTTCCTCCTTTTTTAACTTGTGCACACAATAAATAGTCATATCTGGACTTTGCATATTCCCATGTCTTTCTTCTTAGGGGTGACACTGTACAATACCAAATATCTATGTCCACATATAAAAATTAATTTCTAAATTTTCCTACTACAACAATGGAACACATATAAAAGATGAACAATTATCAATTAAAGCGGTAAAAACATGTATTGTTCATCACTTCAGTATCAAGACCAACATGCTCCCAAGCTCTTTTCATTATTATTTTCTTTCTTCCTCTAAACCCTCAACCTCATTTACGCAATAATCCATATATATCAAACAATAACTATCAATTCAAAGTGAAAGTTTAATATTTCTTTTAACAGCAGAATCCAATAATACGAGTTGCCAACACTCAACCTTAGTGTCTAACACATTCTTTCTAACAATTAAAAATTGAACCAATGCACATAATTTTCGACGAAGTTCAATACAAAACACATTAAAAACGGGAGGAATAGACATACCATATTGTCGTAGCCTTCAATTAACCGCGAATAATCAGTTTTGCTCTTCTTCTTCTCCTTCGCCACCTCTCTCCTCTTACCTTCACTCCTCTCTCGCGGAGACGCACTCCTCCTCCTCCTTTTCCTCTCTCTCTCCCCATCTCTGTCTCTATAATCCCTACCTCTATCTCTGTCTCTGTCTCTGTCTCTATCTCTGTCTCTATCTCTGTCTTTGTAATCTCTGCCTCTGTCTTTACAATCCCTCTCTCTGTCTTTGCTGACCCTAGATTGAGTTTGTTCAAGGGTTGGTTTCTTCTTGAGTTTGTTTTGGATGGATTCGAGCTGAGATTGCTTCTGGAGATTAGAGTTAGAGGTTGTGGTTGGACTCGAGGCTTTGACGAAGTTGCTAAGGAAAGAAGCGGAGGAAGTTTGTTTTCTCGGTACGGAATCGTTTTCGGAAGTGGATGAAGAGGAAAAGCCTAAGCCTTGCTTGAATCTAGCGGCTCCTCCGCCCTTACGAGTCAGCTCGTCGTAATACGCTGCCGCTTTTTCTTCCTCCATTCCTCGGTGGTACAAGCACAGGTAACTCCTGCTGTATCTTTTGGGCGTTCGTTTTGATTACAATTTGCTCCAAATGCACGGCAACGTTTTACAGCCCAATTTACTTTTAGGCCCATTAGTTTAATTTATTTGCAGGCCCATGAATATGTGTTTTGGGCCGTCAATCCAACCATAGATGGTGTGGGTAGAAGGCCGACAAACAAGCAACACACGACATGATGTGATCATGAAAGTCAGGCAGATCAACGAAAATCACACAAGAGCATTGAAGATCTGACCGTTCATGCACATGGAGGAGAGATTTGATCTGATTTTCTTTTTGACAAATTCACTTCACCACCTCTCACTCACTCACTCAGTGTATCAATTGTCACCGTACGGTAAAAAGCGTCAAATATATTCGAGAGGTGGGGTCCTGTCAAAAAGAGGAACAACGTACCCATGAGGCAATTTTTGGGCCAGAGTCAAAATTCTTGTCCGTAATTCTCCTCAATTTACACGTTGTTTATTTTTTTCATTTTTAATAACTCGTTTTGTCTCCTCACTGACAGCCAGTCATACCGAAAAAGATCTTGAAATTACTGAATGGGATAATAACATTCAGATCCTTAATTTTTTATGTATTTTAAAAATAGATACATATTTTGTTCATGTGTTGAATTAGTCCGAATACTTTTGGTACGAAGCAAGACTCGATACTAAAGGGGCTTTTTGGTAATTTCGATAATGATAATGTCATTTTTTGAGAAGGTAGTATATGAAAAGTCTGGGACTCAAATGTTATTGTACCATAGACAAAAACAGAGGTGGTCGATAGTGGTCATCTGATACTACTCAAAAGAAAGATTTGAGAAAGATTTGCTAAGATCTTACGATATTGGATCCTCAGAATCTGTCGCGCTTATCTCTCTCTTTCCCTTTCTTTTCTTTTCTTGCCTTATTTATAAAGCAAATCTGCATAAACGTCAGGTCCATATTTTCCCATTTGTACACACAAGTTTATAAAGATACCCACAAAGGAAATCCTTTAATTGACGCGTAAAAGAGAGGAATATCATATAACAGAGAGAGACTTGAGGTTTGACGATGGCGACAATGGCTGGAGAGATTTACCGCTCACCGCCGGTTTCTCAGGAGCTGCATGTTCTTGCTGTTGATGATAGTTATGTGGATCGCAAGCTTATTGAAAGGTTGCTCGAGATATCCTCTTTTAAAGGTGAATTTGGCGATTCTTTCTTTGGGTTTAGATGACAAAATTTGTGTTTTGATTGGTTTGGTGAGGCTGATTGAAACTGGGATTTTGCAGTGACGACTGTGGAGAGTGGAACTAGAGCTTTACAATATCTTGGTTTGGATGGAGAGAAGAGCTCTGCTGGCTTTGATGTAAGCAATGTTAGTTTTGAATATTTACGTTTCTATGTATGTTTGGTTGATAAGAAAATGAGGGAAAGGAAAAGAAAATGATAAAAGTTTGGATAACTTTGATGAAAATGGAAAATGAAAATTACAATATGACTCAAATTCAGAATTTTTTTTTTTTAAATGTGGTGTTGGGCTCATTGTTTGTTTATAAACTGACTGCAGGCTTTGAAGGTGAATCTGATAATTACGGACTATACTATGCCTGGGATGACTGGATATGAACTACTCAAGAAGATCAAGGTCAGCTTTTTTTCATTTCTTTTTTTTTAAGACTTTTCTGCTGCCACTCTGTATTGAATTTCAAATCATTTTTTTGTTATTGTGCGTTGATTTGGTACTAAATGTAATTTTGAGCAGGGATCATCAGCTTTCAGAGAAATTCCAGTAGTGATAATGTCGTCTGAGGATGTCTTGACTCAGAGTGATAGGTAAACTCTTGGTTTGATCTTATTTAATCTTCTATTTGTTTCAAGGGAATTGTCATTTGCCATATGATTGTCATCTTGCAAACAAAACAATCATCACTTTTGTGTATGTTGATGTTACCATGTTAGAGCCAAGAGGCAGTAGATTTTGTCAATTTCTTGTTTCATAGTGTTTGATAGGAGTTCAAATCTGTTGATTCTAAGAGAAATTTGATTCAAATACGGGGATCTGTAGATTTAATAGTTAATATTTGTGATGCCTATGGATTATCAAAATCTGGCAATATTTCCAGAACCAGACTGGTGACACCAAAATCTTAATTGGATGCGATTGTTTTCACCTCACTTGTTAAAAAATATAATTGGACAGACTGGTGCATGGATCACAAAATAATGCATAGTTATTATGCTCGGCATATCTTTTATGTTGACAATCTTTCTAATTCTAGAAAATAACCCCTCGTATGGTTTGTACCTGTAAAGTACTGTCTGATTTAGAACTAAGGAGAGAGGATTTTTTAGATCTTAATCATGTTCCAAAAGAAGATTTTGTTCTTGTTAATGAATTTAAAAGTATTGTGTTGAGCAATGAAGATTTAAGATGATTCGGATGACTCGCCACGCTAGTCAGGGTGGTTTATGTGCATTTTATTGTCAGCATTGAGTGGTGGGGTTTGACCATTTGTTTAATATGTCTACCATAGACACACTCATCTGTTATGGCAAATAATCATAAAAATTGATTGTCCTTGTTGAGCAAAACATTATACAGACCAATTACTCCATCTAGTACTTAAGATCTGGTGTTGTCTTAATATGACATGTTTTAATCTACTGCACTGCACATGCTGATGTTACTGCCAATTAGTCTGTTCTTATACTCTAAATCATGCAGCAAATTATACCGATTAACTGAAATCTTTGTGTTTCTTTTCTTCTATATACTGTGCCTTGCTTCATAGCTATGCCTTTTTGTAGCAAACCTGCTAACTGCTTGCTTTCTCTTGTTAATTAACAGTTGTTTGGAACAAGGAGCAGAGGAATACATAGTCAAGCCAGTGAAACTATCAGATGTGAAACGGCTAAAAGATCACATAATGAGTGGGGAAGGAGAGGAAAATGACAGGAGAAAACATCACAAAAGGATGCTAAGAGATGATATTCAGCCCGAAATGTCATCACCATCTTCGACTTCCCAATCTTTCCCATCAGTTGATAGTGATCAATCATCATCTTCACCTTCATCACCTGATATATTGTTTGGTTAAATTTATTTTACGCCATTGCACCAAGCAATTCGTGTGCAAGCAGATGGTTTCATTCTACTTTCATACTCTCACTTTTGTGCTATGAACTGATGAGAGGAATTGTTGTACTACATTAATATAATGTCACAAAAAAAAAATTGATGCAAAACTTGAACCGATGAGCACAAAATTTGAAATCTCATTTATATTGAATTAAAATCCAGTAACAAAATAAAATCGTTGCTTTGGATGTTATCGACATAAATTCGCCAGAGGTGAGAAAGGTGACATTACCATGGCTAAAGCATTTCAAGTAACTAAGGCTTTACCACTACAAATGTTTTTCTTAGTCGGCTACAAATACATTTTCTTAGTAAGTGTAGGGCGCAGCACTGCTTTGGCTTCAATAAAGTACGTTGTACCGCAGTATTGAATGCTTTAGCTGCCTCATCTACCGTCAACAATTCCAGAGTATTGAATGCTTTAGCTGCCTCATGTAACTTCAACAAATACAGTACCATTTACATTAAATATTGTTTTCTTGCCCTTCTCTATGTTATTCATCTCACACCCATATCCTCTGTTTTTATTTAAAACATTGAATGATAGGATCATAAATGCCTCATTCCTTGAACATTGTAGGTTAATATAACTACTGTAGTTGTACGCTCACTTTAAATTCCGGGACCACAAGAATAATAGGAAATTACTCGATTTATCTAAAAAAAATTGTGTTCTTAAATGGGATTCAAAGCTTTAAATGAAATGGTAAGCTTTTGTAGTAACTCATTTATCAACTAATGGATAGTTCATTCAAGCCATTAATAAAGAATGTGCTTGAGATTTGCTACTTGCAGCTAGGTTTTTTGCCATTCGCCAACAGATCACGCAGGTCCCCTGTTTTGATAGGGACCAGACAACTGAAACTGAAGGGTTTGATTTGGGCTGATTAAACAAGTGATCAACAATGCCAAATCAAGGCTGCTGCTTGATTAAGAGCATTATTCTGAAAACAAGACCTGTCAGGTTTGCCTGGTTGGACAGTTCATGACCTAATAAAAGAGTGGAACATAGAACAATGGGAGTGCTTATACTTGCTGGATAAATTATTATGTACACAATCCACTTTCTTTATGTAATAAAATAGACAATGGTTCAGCATCAAGGATGTGCATTTTTATTCTGATTTGGTCTAAAGTCCATTGAGGATTTGCCAGCACTCACTCTAGTGCCCAATGGCATCTTGCGAGAAATCCTAGGACTAGCGTCTGTTGATTATCATAATCGGGCTTTTCAATTCAGCACATAGTATTCTCTTGGTAATATTATAGTCTAACAATCATATAAAGACAACAAACACTCTGAGAAAACACCTAATTCCATTCCATCAGCTGTTACTTTAAATCCGTAATGAGATACTAAGAAGAGAAAAAAGCAAAGGGTAGAACAGAAAACAATGTAATACAAGATATTCCAAGGCAAAAATATTGATTACATTAGTTGGCCATTACAATGAAGTTGAGCAAGGACGGCTAATCACCTCTTCGGTCGTAATTGCGCATAAATCTAATGCTAGTTGACTTACAGATCCTTCTGCATGCACCTTAATATAATAGATTAATATTAGCTTTGTAACGGGTATTGTAGTCATTTTCAATGGACTTCCCAGGGAAGAGTTAAGCAAATCTCACCAGCGACAACTACCTTCATTGAAACTGTCAGCAAACACGTACCAATGTGCACAACTAGCAAATTTACTCAAAACTGTCTAAGAATAGTATTGAACAGCAGAGTTTGTGTCACTTTTCTATGAGCTCTGTGACACCCATGTCCTTCTACGATCTTATATTTTTGCTGTTCTTCCTCTCTCTTCTTCCCAATAAAATTCTTCGCAGAACATTGGAATTCCTTCACCTCCAAATTTAGTGGCAGAATCTTCTTAGGCACAGGTTGAAGCAATGCCACCACCTTCGCCACAACAAAACACTGCCAAGACCATTGCTGCCACAGCAGTGATTACTCTAGTTATTGTTGGTCTTGCCCTCCTAATCTTCAGAAAATTTGCAAGGTGCCGCTGGAAAAATAAAAATAAAATTAACTCAAGCTTCCGTCGAGAGGAAACAACAGTGACTCATGAAGAGTTTGAAAATTTTAAAGGAAGACTCAAAGGTTTAATAGTTGATGAAAACGGACAGGAAGTTCTTTATATGAGGAAACTGGAAGATGGAGAGTTTAAAGCTACTTTTCCAAAGATTGTGTTTAATCCCAGTTATGAAGAAGAAGAAGAAGAAGAAAAGAGCATGGATGTCACAGTACATAGAAAAACTAAACCACGTTTGTTGCTCAAGGAGCCATCTGATTTGTCTGGTCATAAGAAAAATGCAAAGCCATTTCTACAAAATCTAACTCCACCACCTCCAGTTTCAGTACCGTTGCTGAAACATCCTTCACCTCCACTGCCCACTCCAGCAAAGAAAGTTCCAGCAGCATCGCCACCGGCACCACCGTCACCACCTCCTCCTCTTCCTCCTCATCATTCATTACTAGTTCCACCACCGCCACTACCGCCACCACCAATACCATTAAAAAGAAATCCTATGCCATCATTTCCACCACCTAGGACACTTAATTTAGTTTCACCATTGAAACCTCCACCTGCACCAAGAGGTAAAGCAGGAGCTCCTACAGAAGAGAGCTCAAAACGGACAGCTGTTGGCCAGGTGAAGCTGAAACCATTGCACTGGGATAAAGTTGTAACCAATGTTGATCATTCAATGGTCTGGAATGAGATCAAAGATGGATCTCTTAGGTAATTTTGACCAAAAACACATTTGTCATTTTCTTATTATTCTTTTCACCAATTGTATGCATAGGAATTCGCCTAATTGCGCCATTATTGTTGCTAACTCCTCTATTTGCTTCTCAGATTTGATGATGAACTAATTGAAAGTCTTTTTGGATACACCACCACCAATCATAGACTCTATGAAAGAACCAAAATCGCCACAAGTTCAGGCAGTTCCAACTCTGAATCAACAGCCCATATTTTTATCCTTGAATCCCGCCGGTCCCAAAACACGGCAATAGTACTGAGGTCTCTAGCAATCTCTCGCAAAGAAATCATTGAGGCCCTCGTTGATGGCCAGGGACTTAGCAGTGACATCCTTGAAAAACTCGCGAAAATTTCTCCAAGCCAAGAAGAAGCAGCCAAAATTCTCCAATTCAATGGAAATCCAACAAAACTTGCAGATGCTGAATCTTTCCTCTTCCACATCCTGAAAGCCGTTCCTTTGGCATTCACCCGTATCAATGCAATGCTTTTCAGATCAAATTACGATTCAGAAATCCTACACCTTAAAGAGTCCTTGCAGGCACTTGACTTGGGGTGTAAGGAGCTACGGACACAAGGGCTCTTCCCAAAACTTCTTGAAGCCATTCTCAAAGCTGGTAATAAAATGAATGCTGGAACGTCCAGAGGCAATGCCCAAGGTTTTAACCTAAGTGCCCTCCAAAAGCTTTCTGATGTTAAAAGCACTGATGGGAAGACTACTCTGCTTCACTTTGTTGTAGAACAAGTGATCCGATCAGAGGGAAGGCGTTCTGTAGTCAATCGGAACCATAGCCTTGAAAGAAGTAATATTCAACAATGCAAAAACGGTGATTCAATTTCAGAGACACCGACAGCAAAGGAGAGAGACAAAGAGTACTTGAAACTAGGATTGCCAGCAGTGGAAGGCTTAAGCGATGAATTCTCCCATGTAAAGAAAGCAGCTACAATAGAATACGACACTTTCAGCAATATGTGCTCCTCTCTCACATCTCATGTTGCAGAAATTCAGCAGCTAGTGACATGTTGTGCCAACAGCGAGAGAGGTGGGTTTTTCAAGGAAATGAAAGGGTTTCTAGAGGAGTGTGAAGAGGAGCTTAAGCTGGTGAGAGAGGAACAAATAAGGATTATGGAGCTTGTGAAGCGAACAACAGAATATTATCAATCAGGAGGTTCCAAAGACAAATGGGCACAACCCCTTCAGCTGTTTGTTATAGTAAAAGAATTTCTGGACATGGTTAATCGAGTTTGCGTGGACATCACTCAAAATTTACAAAAGAAGAATGAGACAACGGGTGTAGCATCATCACCACCATTGTCACTGCCACCAAGAAGTCCTGTTATATTTCCAAACTTCAGAACACAATTCATGACAGATATTCGTGAAACTGTATCTTCCAGTGATTCAGACGATAGTTTCTAAAGCATATTTGCTTTAATTCTGCGGAAATTTATTACATGGGAAATAAAATTTAACACATTTCCTAGCATCAATTTCAATAATTAATATGTTCTTGGTTTATTTTACAAACACAGAAATAAAATGTTATAAACGAACCCAAATTACTGACTCCCCAAAGCTATTGAATAAAGGAGATTAGAGAATAAATCAAATAAAGAACGAACGATTTTAAACTTTTAACACACAAATCATCACCCGTTCATCAGCAATAAGGGGCAAAACAAAATTAAAACATTAACAGATATCATAAATTCTTCTTTTATCCTTCTCCTAAAAAGCAAATAAAGGTCTAAATCTTGTGTTAATCTTATGAATTATTGGAAACTGTTCATTTTTGTAGTGCTACGTTCTTGATAATGAAGAAGTAAATAAATAAATTCTACTACGATTCGCTTCCCTATTACCGCTTTTTTCTCAGTTACCAAACAGAAATCTGAAATTTCAAATTATCATATTTTGATGTTACAAGAGACTTACATGATTGTTAGATGAATCTACGACCGTTGATCTTTGGAGGTTTACTCTTGTAACAGGAGGGAAAGAAAGAAAGAAACGTGTGTTTGTGGACCTTTGCTTGCTTATGTGAGCTGGAAACCGGTTGACCCGGTAGCCCAATGCAATTATAATGAGGATTTAAGACCAATCCAATCCGGACAACTGCCTGAAACGAGTAACGGCATTCTATCAACCATAGTAAGAATGCAAAGCAATTATTAAAAGTTGAAAGGAAATCATTATTATCTATTTAGATATAAATAATTTTTATTTATAAGTTTATAGATATTTATTAATAAATTAAAATTTTTAAT
>JAXCLQ010000011.1:2726226-2749122 GCA_035584115.1 Cedrela odorata | reverse complement strand
GTTAGGCAGGCTGTCCAGTTTTGGCAGGGTACCGTTGTAGACGAAACGTTGTGCGTATGGTTTGCCCTGGATGCCAAGGAAGATGTGTTATGATATGTCGTACCAAATTAGTGAAAGAATAATAAATAGCCACAAACACCCATTACGAATTCTTCTTACTGGTTTTCGTTACAAAACATGCAACGTGGGTGGTACGATAATATGGCATTGGCTCCTAATTAGGAAGGAATAATGTAAAACACGTTGTTATGTTCTTTCAGTACCCAAATATTGTGTCTAATATAATTGTATTTTTAAATATTTTATTATATTATTAAACATGTTAAATTGTATCTTATATATTAATCAAATCACGGTACATAACGCTTAATAATTTAAGTGTCACAAACCGATTTTTTCTTATGATTTTAATTGCATAATTGATTTTAGTCTATAGATTTGAAAGTTGGAGCACCCATCAGTCATGGACTATTTGATTCAAATCCTAAATTTTTTTGCTCAAAAATTAAATAAATAATAATAGTAGACTTTTATACCAACATAGGATAGTGATAGAATTTAGTTCGAGTTTTCCCTTTTAATAGAAGTAAATCATGAGTGAAGATTTCGTCCAATCAAAACAAAGGATTTTAGGCTGGACTTTAATAGTGCATGTCTAAACTATCGGTGGATTTGATAATGCGCTGTGACCGGACGGAAATATATGGTTAAAGTACACACACGTGTACAATGTATGCGCACATGTAATTTAAGAAAGGAAAATAACATTCAGATCCTTATCTATTTATTTATATAAATAAATTCCTAATTCCTATTAAAATAATAAAGTAACCCTGATAAGACTAGACTTTAACCATCACAATATTACAACATGTAACTTAACAGCAAATATTATTTTATTTTAGTTAGGAGTGGACACTTTTGAATCGAATTAAACGGATGGTTTGATCCGTTTGGATTTATTTCAATTTGAAAAAAATAAAATCAGTAAGTGTTGGTTCGATTTTTAGATTAGACTTTATTCAAATCGATAAAATTAAATCAATTTAATTATTTTAAATTTTATTTAAAAAATAATAAATAATAACTTATTTGAATTTAATTAATATATAATTTTTATTTTTTTAATGTAATTCAAACCAATAACTTATTTAAATTAATATTTTATATTTAAGCTCAAACTAACAAATCAAACTAACAACTATCGGTCTGAATCAAATTAAATTATCTTTCACCTTCAATTTGGATCGATTTAAATTTTAAAATAAAATTGAGCCAAATTGAATTTATATAGGTTTACATCAATTTAATTTTTATTTTATAGTCAATTTTGATTGATTTAAATTTTTTACAAAAATATATCCAAATCAAATTTGGCCACTCGCCAATTTTGATTGATTTGAATTTTATACAAAATTTGATTCAAATCAAATTTGTCCACTCATCGATTTGGATTTATTTAATTTATCTTGCACCATCAATTTAGATCAATTTAAATTTTAGATCAAACCAAATTTGTCCGCTACTATTTTCAGCCTTTTCAGTGGTTTTAGTATAGGAATCTATTTATTATAAATATAGAAAATTTGTCCTTGTTCATAAAAAATATAGAAATTTAGGGATCAAGATGTTATTACCCCAATTCGCGAGAAAGGAGAAGAATCGGGGTTATCACATAACACGTGTACGGCGAGGATGCAAAAAGAATGGTGGGTCCGTTGCTGCAAGAAGACGCCGTGACGCGAGGGACACATGTGCCGTAAATGAATAGTAGTCTAGTGCTAGTAGTAGTAGACTAGTAGTATTAGAGAGTGGATGGAGAAAAGTAATCATGGAGAAAAAAGTCAAGGCCGTAGGTCCCATCGTTGCCAGGGAAAAAGAATCTCAACCGTTCCGTACCCATCTTCTGATGTTTCTGACAGTCAACTTTTCATATATGGATTTTCCTCTCTTTGAAAAATTAATTTCTTTACGTGGCTTCTTTTCATAGGTTGGAATCGTAGCTACAAGAGTACGAGAGGCTGTTCAACACTTGAATTTTTTCATTGAGGTATTAAATGTTAGGTCCCTACTTTCGGTGAAATAACAAATACGATATAATGTATTCGTTTGTAACAAATGAGTCCCAGCATTAGGGACCTATTTATGACAAAATAACAACTAACATTAAAGATTAATTCATTACAAACAATTAAATTACATCTTTATTTGTAATTTATTAAAAACAAAGGGACATATATGTCGTGGGGAGCTGCCAATGTTTATTCCAAATCCGAACCACACCCTCTCGAACCTTCTTTTAATTGGACCTTTCGAGTTCGGGGCTACAAAAAAATTTATAATTCGGCATTATCCGGGGCTACTTTTAATGGGCCTAGTTTTTGCCCATCTTGGTTAGACATTGGGTTAAGCAGGCTAAATAACGTTTGGGCCGAGTAAGAAGACCATGCATGATATAGCTAACATTTTAAATAAGGATTCTGTTTATAAAGGTTGGATGATGGTTAAAAAATTACACTCACTCCACATTATACAAATGGTCGAAATAAATTAGCGTAAAAATTATCTTGTTTATAAATAAATAATTAATTAAATTAGCGTAAAAATTTTGTCGAAAGTAATGTTATCAATTTATTAATTAAAAATAATTTCATTCAAATATTAATTTTTGGTATAAATATAACAAAATTTTAAGTCGGACTAAAATTTTTAATAATAGTAGATATTGAATAAAAACCGAAACTAGTCTCAGTCCAAGAGGGAAATAGAATTAATCACAAAACTACTTGGGAAATATGCTGTTCTTGTTCCGTTACAACCTTCAAAGTCATTTTCTCTAATTTCCGGTGAAGCCACCTGGCAGTAGATTTGATGATTCAATAGTCTTAAGGCAAATTAAAGAAGCAGCCAAAGTCCATAAGCCAACACACGATGATTCTCTTGCATGCACGTGGAATTATGAAGGGTGATGGTGAATTTTATATGTAACGTGACATTACCTACAATTAAATGTTATAAAGTTCCCTAAATCTATATATTTATTGCAATAGGGATGGAGTCTAGCATTACCAATAAAGGCATGGACCCTCCCATCACATGGTACGATCAACCTCCAATCATCAAATCTCTTTATAAATATGCAAAAATATAAAAAAAAAAAAAGCTGACCCATTTGTAACAGGAACAAGTGATTGTATTTCCTCCTCAAATTCAAGTTCAATGGAAGATCGCATGGCATCAGCTGCCGACTGAAAGAATGTCGACACATGCCTTATCCGATTAATGTACTCTACGACATTGCTCCCATTAGCTAGCGTAGATTGAATTTGTCCTCAGCTAGTTCACGTTATGTGTCGCACCGAAGGAATTAAACGTGGGTTTCGAGTGAAAGGTCGTGTAATATAAATCAAATAAGGTGTAGGGAATGGACTAAGTTAAAGTGTTCTTACACATTCTCTTTGTTTTTTTTTTTTGCTATATATCCATGTGATTATGTTCCCATTCTTCAGGCCTCTTTTATGATTTTTCTCAAGTTCATGAGCTAAATTGTCCAACATATCCCAACGTAAAGAATGTATCTTTCTATATACTTTTAGATATTGCATAAATTATATGATATTATATATATATATATATATTATATCTCAATAATTATAAGAAGATTATGAGATTAACGAGAAAATCAATTATGTAAAATAAAATTTTTAAGATTAGATTTAAAATTTTCATTCTAGGTTGTCGGATAAAATTCAAATAATTTAATCTCGATCTTTCATTATAAATATGTTTAAGTATAAATAAAAAGGGTCTTATTTAACTGAAGCAGGAAAATATTTTTTAAATTCCTGTATTCTCTTTTCATTTTTTGAGTTTGTATGAAATAAAAATGGCTTAGCAATAATTGTTTCAAATTGTAGATATAAGGCCGAAAAAAATAGTCCATTGACATTTATTAGCTCAGCCTGTTAGTTAACTAAATTACATCTTGACCATATAGTATGTATATATCTATGAATAGACGAGTTACTAAACCAGTGAAAGTAATTAATTCTACGAGCATGACCAAATGTGAAACTTAAATGATTTGGTAACGGTGGAGTAGAATTTGATTAGACATCACGCTTAATCATGAGTGGATTAATAACTATTACTCTTCATCACAATCTATGAGTGAGTGAGATATTCCACTCTCCTTTTAGGACAAGAAGTATCAACTCCAATGGACTTGGTTTGCATTGTATTTCCAGAATAGTTCTAACTTTTCACGTTTGTTTCAATCCAACCGACAAGTATGCATCATCCCAAAAGCAACCTCACTACAGCATTCCCAAAGCCAAAACTGCCGACTTGCTTGTCTTTATTCATCAGTCTTGCATTAGTTTATATTGGTAAGTGCCTCATTTTCCCTAATTTGGACCTTGATTTCCATACAACTAAACTCATGACAACTTTTCACCAAATGGGTACACGAAAAAAAGGGCTTTGTACTTGCTAATGAGTTTGCTTGGTAAGTATTACGTGAGGAGGTTGAAACAAACATTTGAGAGGGTAGGTTTCAGTTAAGCTGAATGACTAGAAATTGTGAGAAGTATTTCATTTAAGTTAATTAATTACAATTAAGCAATGAAACAATGAAAAAGATATTGAATTCTTAAGCTTGTTACTTGTAAGCAACCTATATAGGAAAGATTCGGGCCTAAGCCTAACAATCAATGACACTTGCTCACCCACTTTAAGATTATACGGAGGATAGTACTATATTTTAATGGGAGGTTGCTCTGTCACATTCGCCATTAGTAATAACTCACTCGTAAGCAAAACAAAAGTTTGAACTGCAAATCAGCGTCTGTGCTCGTAAACCAAAGCCAAAGCTTGTTGCATAACTTAGGGAGTCTGGATACATTGGACACAGTTTGGTTGCGCAGGCAAATCAAATGGTGGGTTACCCAGCTGATCAACGATTGATCAACTAGTGGTAATTGTCTTCCCACCTCCTATGCTACCAACTTAGCTTGCTGCTTCATTTGATTATTGGTTAGCAAATTGTCACTCAAATCTTCTACTACTATAACCTCGAAATGAAACAAGAGGTATATCATGAAACCGTTTAATACTTACAGGGTACGTAAAACCAGGAGCTACCCTGTATAAATTCATACTGGGTAGTTTCTCGTGAGACTTGAATGCATGATTTACAAGTAATAATTAGAGGGGAAAAAACTGAAGCATCTTCATTGCAGACACAGTAACTTCCATAATAATCCACGCAACAGTCACGTGACCCCTTAATTTTGGCGCTAATTCACCTGAATTAACTGTCATATATTACATGATTCACTTCCGCACGCTCTTTCGCTCCATAATTAAGTCCCTCCCTCACTGTAGTACCATCATGGTCCTGCACGTACCTGAACTTTCCCACCTTTAAATTCCATAACCCGCTTGCCGGCCAGTAGTCCATCCTTTTATTACATCAATGGTTTATAACTGAAAGAAGAACAAAAAATCAGAGAATAAAATACGTGGCAGGTTTTAGCGAAGTCGGTGCCCATCTCCATCATATACAGAAGTCGAAACGACGTCGCTCGACGTACGACACCCGTGACACCGTCTTTTTATTTCCTCCCAACTTTCAAAAAAGCGCACACGCAATGTTACATTTACCCTCCTTTCACTGACACTTTCATAACCACCGCCAATGTTACCGGCGTTACCAGAGACTATGGAGGCGCCACCACCGAAAGAGCAGTAGCGAGAACCGGAAAACCGACAGAATGACTCAACCTTTCAAAATCAGAGTGTACGGTCTCCTAACCAAACTCTCCGACCGGGACACGTATTCACAAGCAGCAACCGAACTGGACTCCGTTGCCTCCACGCTGGATTCCGCTCAACTCCCGACATTCCTCTCTTGCATTCTCTCGACAAATTCCTCTGATAAACCGGGCGTCCGTAAAGAATGCATCCACGTCATCTCCACTCTTTCGTCTTCCCACAATCTTTCCCCTTACGTCACCAAAATTCTCAATAGCCTCACGCGTAACTTCCGCGACAAGAACTCCGCCGTACAGGCCACGTGCATCAGCACGATTTCGTCTCTCTCGCCTCGTGTCAGCGCATCGGCATTTGCGACTATGTTGAAGTTGCTGTCCGAGGCGCTTTTTACGGAGCAGGATGTGAACTCGCAGGTAGGTGCGGCACTGTGTTTGGCGGCAGCGATTGATGGCTCGCCGGATCCGGATGCTGGGAGATTGGGCTGGATGGTTGTGAGGTTGGAGAAGTTGTTGAAGAGTGAGGTGTTTAAGGCGAAGGCGGCGGCTTTGGTGGTGATTGGGAGCGTGATCGGGTCGGGTGCGGTGAGCGGGGCAGGTCTAAGGGGGTTAGTGAGTTGTTTGTTGGGGTTCTTGAGTAGTCAGGATTGGGCGGCTAGGAAAGCTGCGGCGGAGGCTCTGTGGAGGTTGGCGGTGGTGGAGAAGGAAGCGGTGGTGGAGTTTAAAGGAAACTGCTTGAAGGTTTTTGAGTGTAGGAGATTTGATAAGGTTTGCATTTTGTTTTTCCCTTAAATTGAGTTGATTATGTGATTTTCTTTGTTTCAAAATTTTGATTTTCTTTGTGTTATTGTTTTGTAGGTGAAGGCTGTTAGGGAGGTTATGAATCAGATGATAGAGGCGTGGAAACAGATCCCCGATTTATCGGAGGAGGTGTCTCCGCCATCGCGATCACTGTGTTCTTCTAAAGGTATTGGGGATGATTTAATTGCTTGTTATAATTTGCAGATAGATCATCCATTTTTTTTTCTTTTTGAGGAAACCAGAAGATCTCAATTTAGAGTTTCTTGCTCAATTGGGATATTTTTGTTACGTGGATCAGCCCGCGAGGATCAATTTTGGGTTATGTAGTTTCCATGTTTGGTTTAGATTCTTTCACTTTGATTAACTGGGAATATGTTTGCTACACTTGTTTGATGTTGTTTTATCTCTTTATTTATTTGTTTTGCTTTTATAATGGCGACAGAGGATGCTACTGATGGACTACATCCACCTGGGTCCAAGATTTCTGGCACTGCAGGTCTTGAATTGAAGAAGAAACCAATTTCAGCTAGTAAGTCAACTCCACCTGATAGTTCATTTGTAACTACTGCTAGGAAGAGAAGTTCCTTAAAGAAAATGAGTCCGGCGGCAATCCAAAAGGCTGATCATAAGAAACCTTCTGACTGGAGAGTTGACATTGCTGTTCATGGTACTGCATCTTTGATGGATGCTCATGAAGATGATGTCAAGGAGAGAGATGGCAATGTTTTAAAAAGGAGGAATAATGAGAATTCTCGGCTTCCAAAGCCTGAAACAAAACGCGCCCTTTTCAATAGGAGTTCTGATGACAAGATGCACAGATTTGGGGAGTTGAGGTCTGGATCCCGTGTGGCTCCATGTCACAAGGAAAGCCATGAATCTACTGTTGTAGTCGGTAATAATACTGAGAATCACCGTTTAGACCACAAAGACTGTGAGGATTTATCTCTTATCCGCAACCAGCTAATTCAGATTGAAAAGCAGCAGTCCAGTCTACTAGATCTACTTCAGGTTTGTTTATTATGCTTAAAAACCGT
This sequence comes from Cedrela odorata, assembly GCA_035584115.1. Lineage (NCBI taxonomy): Eukaryota > Viridiplantae > Streptophyta > Magnoliopsida > Sapindales > Meliaceae > Cedrela > Cedrela odorata. Next base: position 2,741,516 of record JAXCLQ010000011.1, on the reverse strand, counting down.
GCTTCACTCTTAATGAAGTGAATAAAAAGTAGTGATGCATCAATCTAGGTCAATTTTTATGTAACTACTATGTGAGTAGCGAATTGTTTATCTTATCACTGACCTACTAGCAATACCCAACAAAGATGGTATTAATGAGCAACAATAAACGAGTCACTTAATTATACATACTGGATCAGCTTGTTTGAAGAAATATGAAAAGTGAATAATTCTATAAAACTGTTTTTGTGAACAGCTATTGTCATTAATTGTTTCTAGAGTTTCATAATTCTTCATTGTTGGACTTGATGAAGAACAAAAAGCTGCAACATTTACTTGCAAGTTATTGTTATGAATGATTTTATGATAAATCTTTTAAGCCATCTTTTATGCTTTCACTGTTCTGTATGAAATGGAAAAGCAATTCATGATCTATGGGTGGATAATGACTAATTGCTGTCTAGTTTATTATGTTTGAAGAACTACAAAATCCACTCTAACTTCATCATGCCATTTAAGAATCCACTTGTAAGCAACTTAAGCCCTGGGATCATATATGAGAGTTCTATTACTTGTTTCTCAATCAAGATTTTAGTTTCGCTTGATCAATGTTCTCACTTGTCGGTGCTCTGACTTTCCCCACTATGTTCAGAGATTCATGGGGAGCTCACAAAGTGGGATGCAGTCTCTGGAGACCCGTGTTCATGGCCTAGAGCTGGCACTGGATGAGATCTCATACGACTTTGCTGTATCAAGTGGAAGAATGACTAAAACTAACTCCCATGGAGCCACATGTTGCCTGCTACCTGGTGCAGATTTTTTGAGCTCCAAATTCTGGAGGAAAACAGAAGGCCGATATTCAACTTCAAGATTTTCCACTTCCAGTGGCACCTCATCTTTGACTGCCATGCATTATAGGACTGAAAAGGATCGGAATGCTGAAAAGCTCAAGTCAGAGAATCGAAGGTTGAGGTTTCAGGGTGGTGGTGGGTTCATTGTGAATCCATTGGCCGAAATTCACCCCGAGTCAAGGGGTTTCTCAGAGGTAGCACATCGATAACTGGTGGAATCATCAGGTATTGTGTGTGTGTGTGTATGAGTTAAGATCAAAAGTCCTTATTTTTTACACAATTTTTTACATAATTTATATATTATTAGATTAATTCCAATTGAATGGTTGAGATTACATTTCACATGTGCATTAATTATGATATATTAATTATATATATTAGATTTGATTTCAACCATTGAGGGTGCATTGATTTAATAGTTAAGAAATTAGCGTAAAATATTATGTAAAATTGAGAAATTAGTATAAAAAATTATGTAAAATTAGGAGGCTTCCTATCTTGCTCATATGTATATATATATATATTTTCCCTTTCTTTCTTATCCTTTTTTAAGTCTTCCTAATTTTCCTTCACTTTAAAAGGCTAAGCCTGATAAGCATTTAATTGCATTCCCGTTAGCAAATGGTGTGTATAATTAGAAACTTTAACAAATGGCAGAACCGAGTTTAATGTCGATATATGAGATATAATCTCATGTCAGGGTAGACTTTTCCCATGTCTATCTTTTGCCAGGGAATGGATAACGCCTGTTATGTGGAAGGGACAGCAAAACCATAATCATGGTGTATATATTTTGAGAGTTTTTCTGTTTGGAAAATCACATAGGTCAGAAAATGTTTTCCTACAAAAAGAGCTTTAACTTTTTCTTAAATTTCTTTTTGCTGTCCTGCTGGCTTACTGTTGCACTTTGATGCTCCTTCCGTGAAATTTCTGCCCACTTATGTTAGTGTTCATTGCATTCACATTGGATGTGCATTTTTGTTTGTCTTCTTTCCTCGTCTCTTGTAAATTGAACTTTTTGGTTAAATCCTGCTTCTCCTTCTCTCCATTTTATTTGCAATTTCCCCCTTTGTTTAACAGATCCTGCTACAGCTGGCCATGGAAGAAACTATTATATGCGTTATACTGGGAAAGTGAAAGATGATTCATGTCTAGGATATATAATATATATCTGGCCCATTAACGAAGAAATGGATGCAGTCTTTATTGACACCTACCTAGTAAGTAGTCCCTTCTTCACGGTCGGATAGGAGGGACCATGAGAAGCAAGATTCATTACACAATTCTTCATTTAGTTTAACATTCTTTCTTCTTCTTCTTCTTATTTTACAAGTAAATTGAAGATCGAAAGAAGGTACTCAGAGTTCAGCGCTAAATGCTCTTTACTATGGTATTAAGTGTGTAATGTGTATAGAGTTGTAGGCCTTTTCCCTAATGTTACACCAAAGTCATTTTCTTTTGTTGTCGATGCTTGAATTTTACTCTGATATGAAATGAAATGGTGATAATCATAAACATCCATGTGTAATTTTTAGATTTACAACATCTTTGTGAGAAGCTCTTTCAAAACAGTTGTATAATTATGATTGTGAATTATCAAAATCTAATATTGGTTGTTGTATCACATCTACCAGGAGATTTTAAAATCAATTGGTAGGATTAGTATTGATTTGGAGCATGGTGGCAAATGAATCTACTAATTCCATAAAAAGGGAAGGTTTCTAAATGTAGCATTGATGAAAATAGGAAGAACAACGTTCAACTTCAATCACAAGCCAAACCACAAAATTTCACAACTTTCTCCTATGTTATCAAACTTGAACAAAAGTCTGCTCAGAAACCAAAAAAGAAAAAAGAAAAAAGAAAAAAAAAAAGAAAACAAAATCATAATATGAGGAAATGGTTGAATCGAAACCTGACAAAAATGCAGTGAATCTGAACCCGAAAAAGTACAATCGAACTTATTCATAGTTACATCCAGCAACATTACAATTCCAACTGCTATACGTAACACAGAAATACTTGAAAATCTTTAGAGAGAAATTAAGAAAGAGTAATAATTAATAGATCCAAATAACCAAAACCTCCATATTGTTTCGAAACTTCATCCCAGTAACTGAGGTCTATTTGCTATGGATTTTAACTCATTCCACTATAATGAACATATTAACGCAAGACTGAAGTTTACATTCTAATTATAACTCAAAAAGTGTAACCTTTTTCAACTTCAGAGAGCAGAACAAACTCAAGAGGATTGCTCACTAGAACCCGGCTCCTCAAGTTTCTGCAGAAAAATGTCAAATGTCAGAGGTAACCAAAACTAAATAGGCAACAATTGATGACAATAGTAAGCCAAGATACTATGTGATAGAACAAGCATATAATATATATGGACAACAAGCCAGTATTTAACAATGCCTGGCATAACAAAAATGCTATGGCCAAGTGATTCAACCGGCATATGCTTGTGTTTTTAGTAGTCAACAAATGAGATATATACAATCGTTAGTTAATTAATAGATGATGGCAGTATCTTAAAAGTCAGTGAGAGGAGCAAGTGCATAGCTCGATAATCTAGCAAGCTAGAACATAAATAACATAATACCCATAACAATAAAAACTAATAACACTGGGGGCAAAAACAAGAATGGATGCAGAGGAACAACAATGTCACTGTAATCAAGCACACAACAGAAAGCATTGCAATTCTTCATGTTATACACTTGGACACTTTTACCATTTAAATAGAATTTTCTCATTACACAACAAACTGAGGACTATGAAAGTACAACAAAAATGTAAACTGTAGTATATTTATAGTTCTTATAGTGGCCAATATCAAAACTTAACTCAAGAAAACATTCCTATACGAAACTGATTTCATTCACTAGGTTTTCTGCTAAGCTTTTTGACAAATATACTGCTCATACTTTGATATGAAATCTCTAATTATCTATCAAAAAGATGCTTGTGTTGGTCGATAGGCGTCAAGATATCATATTAACCTTCCCAATACTCTTTTTAACCTTAAACGGATTCATTACACAGACTCTTGTAATGTTGCTCAGATACCCATCTCATGAAACAAAATGCCACTATTAAAATGCTAGACCAACAAAAACTTTGTAAAATCAAGCTACCGATACAAGAAAAATAACATCTCTTGATTGTCAATCAAACATCTCAACAGTGTAGCCATTAGCTACGACCCAATTTAGGATTTTTTCTTCCAAGTCTATATTCCGTATCTTTATCTGTTACAACAATTAATAAGGGCCTAATTTTGTAATCACTTGGGCTCTTAGCTTACTCGATCATGCAACAAACTAGTACTAAAGCTTCCCATTAAAACATCCAATTCAGCTAAAAACGACCGTAAAATACAACACCATCCGATTCATGCCAGCACCACTAATTACAATAAAAACTTAGGGTTTTCGTATTTATATATATATATATATATATCATGAAAGGAGGTAGCGAAAGAGGATAGTTACAGATTGAGCTTTGTGCCAAGCAAGGCCTCTGTAGACATTAACAGAGAAAGTGGCGGTGAGATAGATGGTGGCGACGCCGAGACCAGCTGTGAGAGCCTTGAATGCCCAATCCCCTACTTTGCTTGCTAATCCCATCACTAGCTGATACGCAAAACCAGAAACAAGAGGATCTCTTTTCGCTTCCGGTAAAAGGGTTTTAGTTTCGGTGACTTGGAGCACCGAGTCTAGGCCAGATCGGGCTGATTGGAAGTGGACTGATACTAATATACAATTACAATCTATGATTTTCACTTTTAGAATTCAGATTTCAGAACCCAGTGTCAGGTCCAATAGATGTTACCAAAAAGGCCATCTAATAAATGGGTTAGTTTAAGGCTATGGCTTATGGGCCATGGCTCAAGCCCATTACATGCTCTCGCAAACAGTAAAACTTTTAACAGCTCTCTGAATCTGATTACTGAGCAGAAATGAAAATTCTGGCGGGTAATCCTGGTAATAAGGTTCTAGAATTGAAAAGTGCTTTTTGGAAGCCAAAGTTACTTTGCATATTGATCTCTCTCGGAATCAGTGAAGTGTATCCTAAACGCTAGCCAAAGGATACCTTAGCCAAAAAAATACTAGGTAAGGACTGCAATAATCATATTAGTAGATGGAACTGACCCTTCCCAAATTGTTTTAATTTGATTGAAAGAGAAAACTAGAGAAATACATCAAAGTTGATAACTTGATAATGTCTATATATATGATGAACTCTGCGATCTACAGCCCGCCCTTGTTAAAGCAGCTGCCGGTTTATTGGGTTTTTATGCCGAGCACCATCTTCAAAACTATACTGCAAAGGGTCTGAGGTCAACTTTCTCTCCGATCAGGCAAATCTACTATCGTCCCTTCTTCTCCGACAGTGATATAAGCTGCAAGGAAGGGAAATTTTGACATAGATTTGTAACTATGGAAACTTGACATTGAAATGACAACGTAAGAATTGCCATGCAGCTAAACCATGTATAAATATCACAAACATGAAAAAATGCAACAAATAGATAGGACAGTTTCAGATGGCGAAATGTCGTGAGAGAGGATGAGTTATTTATAGCTTTTGATTGGAAGCATCTATAGCAAACAAAAGTGTTATTTCAGACGGGGAAATTCCAAAGTCCAAAGATAGAAACAAGCATAGTTTATTCTGCAACTTTTCCCAGTGATAGCTACTTCTGAAAATGATTTCCTACAAGCAGCTGCTTACTCGTATGACCCGATTCAAGAGAAACAACCAAAACCGAGATAAGTCTTAGAACTTTATACTAACTGTCCCCAATTATCCAAAAGCACCATACAACCAAACAGCTTCCCTGCTCCGCCTTCTTGTCCCCAAAAAAAGTAAAGAGAAAAAAGATGATAAAAGGGAGAAACGAGGGGGTTTACCCGGGATGTAGAATCTTTAACAAACAAAATAGTATACAGAACAGTAAATGAGCACAATAGAATCAACAAAATATATACATAAAGGAAACAAAAAACAAATGAAGCCACCAACAAAAGGGAGCTGTTAAATCAATTGAATGATGCATTTTAGCATGAAGCATCCACTCCCATTAGTAAAGACTCAAAGACATGATTCAACCAGCCTAAGATTTACCATTTTGATGTCTTTTTCCACAAATATAATGTGGATCAAATCAGTCTGTTTAGACAGCATATCTATAAAATTCAGGAAAGATGGAACAAGAAAAAAATTTGAATCTACAGCAAAATATCACTCTTTAAATGCAACCAAGAAATGCTAGTATAGATCATAAAAATGCCAATAATATATTATATGGCAGGTTATTGTATGCCTCAAGCACACAATTAATTAATAAATCCATTCAATCCATAATAGGTTATGAAATTCTCAGTTTGATTGGGACAAAACAAAGACATAACTATTCCCATTTAGAAAGGTCCAACTGGGTTAGCACACATCATATACCAGATGAGCCAAAGTTCAGCACAAACACAAAACCTAACCAGGTTTCTATATTTGTTAAATAAAGAAGTCATTATTTTTACACAAGCACCCACATGGATGCAAACACACCCCAAATGCATGTGCATAAACACTTGATGCAGAAAAAAGAACATTTAAATATTTAACCAACCTGACAAGCAACCTGCACAAGGCTTCTACTATCTCGAGATGATTCAGTTATCAAGCTAGAATTTGCTGACTCCAGAGAAGCATTTAGATTCTCCACCATCTTCCTCTTCATAAAGCCTTCATCAAAAGAGGAATACCCATCAGGACTGCTCAAAGATTCCTTCTTTCGCTTTCTTTGGAATGTGTACTTGAGAAATTTATCATTAGGTGATTGTGTAGTAATCCCTACAATTAAATTAGATGATTTAACATCTGAGTTTACTAGAGACATATTAATGGCTTCAAGATCTGTTTTGCAAGCTGGAACCTCAGTAATCTCAGCAGGTCCACTGTCCGGTCTCGTCAATTCCAATGTATCTATCAAGAGGTCATTGTTGTTTGTTGCGTTTTGGACAGTATCACTTTCGGTAATTTCTCCATGTCCTGACTGAAGAATCATTTCACTTGTATCTGAGGGTAAGTTCAAGGCCGACAGCGATTCTGGGTCCTCCCCAGCTTTATTTTCAAATATCTTAGACTTCTTCTCATCCTCAACATTGTTATCAACTACATTCAGGAAAGTTCTGGAAGAAATATCAGATTTTTGAGTTACTACTTGATCAGGAAGATTCCTAGTAGAGAGAGTTCTAGTTTTCCTATATCTAGCAGCTCTTTTCCTTTTCCTGCGAAAAGACTTGAACGCATGCACTGAAGTACAGATGCTATCTGCTGGCATCAATTTGATCTCATTTGGGTTATTCTCTACCCCACACATCTTGTCAGTCCCAGGGTCAAGGTTTTTGCACGAATCTTCATCTTCTCCAGTACAAGTTTCATTTTGTACATCCTCTACTTGCCCTGGAAGGGACAAATTTCCTTCTAAAAGATTCCTTTCGAAGGCATGAATTCTCTGAGTGCATCCATTTCTGTACAGTTTCGGCTCTTTTCTTCTCATCACTATGGAGGCAAAATCAGAGTTACAGAAATAGCAATTATCTTTATGAGAACCATTTTCACCATAGCACTTGTTGCTCTCATATGTTCTATTCAAAGTTGAATTCCTCGCATCAGAAGCCATGACCAGTTCAGATTGTGTGTCAGGTAAAGAGGACATCACAGTCTCGGAAGGATCCAATCTGTTTCCCATTGATATTGCCATCAAAGTGGCGACATCACCATTTGAATTTTGCTCATCCAAAAGCTGCTTTTGATTGTTTGTTGTCCTCTCCAATTCATCCTGTGCTTCCCTCAACTCCGCTCTAAGGTCTTTTACAATATCTTCTGCTTCACCAAGTTGTGCCTCAAGCTCTTCTATCTTTTGTTGTTGACACAAGGATGCCACCTGGGCTTCATTATCCTGCAATTACATTGCTATTAGTCAGTACTTTAGTTGTTTCACACAGCTGAAAACAAAAGGAATTGTGACAGAGAGCAAAATGAGCTGGAACTATCTAAAAAAAGTTTGATGTCCCCATTATGTTGCTTAATTTCACTCAAATAGACAAGCCTATTTCCCCTCTACTTGTTCCTGCTACATTAGGTAGCTAGAACAGGTAATAATTCGGGATAATAGAAAACATAAGAATGTCAAAAGATAGCAAAATGATTGTTCCGGAGCTTAGAAAATTTAACAATGAGCCAAGTATGCATTGTTTCTTTGTGTCAATCCAGTGCCTTTCTAACCAAGGTTGGAACTAAAAATATGATTCGGTGATCATCTCTATAATTAAATGAAGATCTGCGTTTACCCAACTCCTACCCCAACTTGTCCCCCAAGACACATGCAATCAGTGTTAACTCCAAACCAAAGAACTAAAGAGAATGAACATTTGATAACCATGATCAAGCTCTTAAGATGACAATTTCAGGAGAAGAAGCCAAATACACAATAAGATGATTTTAAGAGGTAAAAGCTCATAATAATAGAATCAGCACATCATGTAACATTCTCCTCGGGAAAATTACAATCAATATACAAAGGCATCTGTACTGGTTATAACCAATTTCTCATCACTCAGACACTAGTGCAAACAAGTCTAGTTTTGCATGGAATGAACACAAATCTTGCCAACTAATTGGTGATTGCATCAAGAATCTCAAACAACAAATTGGCAAAAAATTCGAGAGTGAAGATGTAGTTAGGACCTATATCAGGACATTACAACGTCTTGCTAGGTTTCATAAAATACAACCCGATATAACTTAATTAGTAAAAAAGAAACAACCTATAATATATTCCCAAATTGTCTATCACTCTTTTGCTTGTTTAAAAAAAACAAACATACATTTGACCAAATGAATCTACATTGCAAGTTAACTAAAATTGGTGCAAATATTAAGCAACAAGGTGGTATATCTAGCTAGATTAACATGTAAATAATTCACACAAACACATGTTTTTATTTTATTCTTTTAAATGCAATTCTTAAATTTGAAGAGGATAGGCTATATTTTAACACACTGATTGAACAATGGAAAAGGTAAAAAAAAGTTCTACAGACCATCACGACTACAAGAATATTATAAAAAACTCAATAAAATCCATATTTAACTTACAATAAGTATACAAAAACCATTGTCTGATATAACACTGTCAATGAATTTCTAGTGGACAATATAAAATCATATTGCAACGTTGAATTCTTACAATGTGCTTGGCATTCATGTATTCAAGCCTTGATTTTAGAGCAAACTGTTGAAGAAAACATTACATTTTACACAATTCACCATTGAGGCATACCCATTTGCCAAAGCAGTATCCTTTAGGAAGATGAACAAACTGAAGGAAAAAACTTTATCAACAGAAAATAGAAATTTAATGCCACATATTATCCCGGATTGACAACATATTGAGGAATTTATGATAAAAGATGCCACAACGAGCAATCAAACACTCTCTGCAATGTGTTGCAAAAACATAATCAATTTTATGAGAAACTCTCAACAATCCAAGCAAAATGGAATAACAAAAACAGCCTGGTAAAAACATCAATTCAAGGACAAAAACCAAACATTCCATCACCAAATAAACCATACCCAACAAACCCACATCACAAAACACAGCAACCTATAGAACCAAACCACTTATCAAACCCCAGAAACAACCAAAATAGTAGAAACATTACCAAGACAAGATCAAACGCTATCTCATGCGAGAAGAAGAGAAAAATACCTTAGCATCCAACATCTGTTTAAGCCTAATCAGCATACGCAGCGCGTCTTCTTTTGCCGCAAACAGCTCCTGTTGATACCTAATCGCTTTCCTCTCTGACACCATTATCCTCGCCGCCGCCTCTTTCGCCGTGTTTAAAATTATATCGGCATAGGCCTTTTTCAAGGCAATTAATTTCTGCAACAACGAAACCAAAAACTACCAAATAATTATTTGAAAAATCAAACAGAACCCGTGAACCAAAACTCCTAAAACACACAACATAACTTCTGCAAGGAAGATCAGAATCAACTGTTGCTGTAACAAGCTGTACATAACAAAAATAAAAGCAAAATAGTGGAAGAAGAATTTGGGAGTAAGATAGTTGAAGAAGGGCAAATAAACAAAATCTTACCTCGGAATCGGCCATTAACTGAGTTTACAGAAATGCATAATAAAAGTGATGTGCTGCTGGTCTTGGTTTCAGACCGAAGTCAATACAAGGAGAAACAAAGGGAGGTTGTTTTGTTTCTCTCTTTTTTTTTTTTTTTTCAGTTTTTGTTTTTTCGCTTTCCCTTGCAGCTGCTGTCAGTTAGGAACTGAAAGTTCGGTTCGTATGACCATATTGCCCTCACAAGCTCGGCCAAAACTACGAGAGTACCACGTCAGACGACAAACTGTTAAAACCGGTTCGGTTTTATGGGAGCGAGGCGTAAGGGCGGGCTCGGCTTAGTGGGGCTGACGCTGAAGGTTATGTGATGTACACGTGGATGGTATGGACACGTGGCGAAATACATGTAGTCAGTTTGATGAAGATTTGGGGAAGGGGTGCATTGAAAATCATGGAGTTTGACAGTTGGGCGGTGACGATTGCGGGGCTTCGGTGGGGTAGTAGACAGGATATTGTGGCCTGGAGGGAAAAATGGTCGTTGAGGGTTTGAGTTGAAGAATCTAACTACATTAGTTTAGGTCATGAGTTGTCAACCCCTGTCACTGTTTTTTCTCAGAAAGGAACCAGAGTAAAGTAATTGGTCCACGTGTCAAAATTATTTTTACGTCTGTTGCCGCCAAAAACTAGGTTATTGTCGGGCCAACCCGATATGAATCGGATTCGGATCAGGGTCGTTAAACCCTGCCCAAATATCTATCGCTGTTATCCGATCCACAGAAACTACACGTGTCTTTTCTTCAAAAACGAGCTCTAACGCTTCAACAGTTCAACACAAGTCTCTTCTCTCCTCTCTCTGCAACTTTCCCGTTGAAATTCGTTAGAAAATCAGAGCAATCAACCTAGAAAATCCTTTTTATTTATTTTCTCGAAGCTGATGCGAACTTATTTGCTTAAAATGACCCTCTCAATACCCAATCCTTCGCTCCGTAGACCCAACACTAAGCCTCACCGGTTCAGTTTACCGCTCCATCGGAGATTCCTCTCCGGCGACAATGAATTCATCTGTGTACGCAGAGTATTCCTCTCCGGTGATCTGAGATTCCCATCCAGCATCGTGCAAGTCCGAGCAAAGCCGAAAGAGTTGGTTCTCGGCAACCCCTCTGTGACCGTCGAGAAAGTCAAGTACAGCTACGACGTTGAAACACTAATCAACAAGCTCAGCTCCCTCCCACCGCGTGGCAGCATCGCACGCTGCCTCGACATGTTCAAGAACTAGTTATCTTTGAATGATTTCGCTCTGGTTTTCAAAGAATTCGCCCAACGCGGTGACTGGCAAATGTCTCTCCGGCTATTCAAATACATGCAAAGACAAGTATGATGCAAACCTAACGTACAAATTTACACGGTAATGATAAGTTTGTTAGGACGCGAGAATTTGCTTGATAAATCGGCGGAGATATTCGAGGAAATGCCGAGTCAAGGTGTCCCGCGTAGTGTTTGTTCATACACATCATTGATCAATGCATACGGGCGTCACGGTCAGTATGAAACATCTCTTGAACTTTTGGGTAGAATGAAAAAAGAAAAGATAATGCCTAATATTTTGACTTATAATACGGTGATTAATGCATGTGCAAGAGGAGGATTAGATTGGGAGGGTCTATTAGGATTATTTGCTGAAATGAGACACGAAGGAATACAACCTGATATTGTGACATATAATACCTTGTTAAGTTCTTGTGGTAGTAGAGGTTAGGTGACGAGGCTGAGATGGTTTTTCGGACTATGAATGAGGATGGGGTGTTGCCTGATTTAACCACATATAGTTATCTTGTTGAGACTTTTGGGAAATTGGGTAAATTAGAAAAGGTTTCGGAGCTTCTTAGGGAGATGGAATTAGGAGGGAATTTACCAGATATAACTTCATATAATGTGTTATTGGAGGCACATGCTAAAATGGGGTCAGTAAAGGAGTCAATGGAAGTGTTCAGGCTGATGCAGGCAGCTGGTTGTGTGGCAAATGCAACAACATATAGTATTCTGTTGAATTTATATGGTAGGAATGGCAGGTACCATGATGTAAGGGACCTTTTTCTTGAGATGAAAGCCAAATGCAGCTACTTATAATATTTTGATATAGGCTTTCGGGGAAGGTGGGTATTTTAAGGAGGTGGTAACTTTGTTTCATGATATGGTTGAGGAGAATGTTGGGCCTAATATGGAGACGTATGAGGGGTTGATTTTTACTTGTGGGAAGGGAGGGCTACACGAGGATGTCAGGAAGATTTTGCTTTACATGAATGAGAGAGGGATAGTGCCAAGTACTAAGGCTTACACTGGGGTTGTTGAAGCTTATGGGTTGGCTGCATTATACAAGGAAGCACTTGTTGCTTTCAACACAATGAATGAAGTGGGGAGCAAGCCAACTGTTGAAACTTACAACTCGCTGCTTCATACATTAGCCAGATGTGGACTCTACAAGGAGTCTGAAGCAATTTTGATGAGAATGAGTGAGTATGGGATTACGAGGAGTAGGGATTCATTCAATGCTGTGATTGAAGCTTTTAGGCAAGGTGGCCAGATTGAAGAAGCTATCAAGGAGTATGTTGGGATGGAAAAGGTGAGATGCGATCCTGATGAGAGGACCCTTGATGCAGTTTTAAGTGTTTATTGCTTCGCAGGTCTTGTTGATGAGAGGAAAGAGCAATTCTGGGAAATTAAAGCGTCCGGAATTCAAGAAGTGTAGAGGAGTAATTTATGTCTAAATAGTTGCATTTATTCTAATTCAAGATCATGAATGTGACAACTTGAACTTAAGGGATATTATTATATAAAAGAATTGAAATATGATATAAACTATCCTAGTCCATCTCAGATTCACAGTTTGATGTTAATCACATTGGTCCTATAGAAGTCAGGTAGATTGCTAAAATAAAAGGAAGTTCTTTTCGTAAACTTTACGAAACTTGAACTAAGTTTATTATTGTTAGAATATTAATGGATAACAGACTTTGTATTCATCCTTGGATATTCATTTTTATTTCTGGTTATTCTAATTAGTCACAAGGAAATTCGTTGTGAATGATGCATAACTGTTGAAAATCAATCCAAACTATATGGTGCATTAAGGGTTTTAACTCCTATTACATTTAGTTTGTTGTAATGGAATATATAGATGTCATGATAATCTCTAATTGTTATTAATTCATAAAAAATTATAGATGGCACAGAATCAGATGCAGTTGACCTTCCTTTTTCGTAATTATCTTATCCGTAGAGCTCCTTAATTTCAGGTGGGATGATGCCTATGAATTATTGGAAGAGATGTACACAAACAGAGTTTCAAATATTCATTAAGTAACTGGGCAGATGATCAAGGGAGAATTTGATGATGAGTCTAACTGGCAGATGGTAGAGTATATCTTTGACAAACTTAATTCTGAAGGGTATGGCTTGGGAATGAGGTTCTACAATGCACTTTTGGAAGCGCTTTGGTGGCTGGGTCAGAGAGAACGAGCTGCTAGAGTGTTTAATGAAGCAACAAAGAGAGGGCTTTTCCCTGAACTTTTTCGTGATAACAAACTTGTTTAGTCTGTGGATGTGCACAGGTACCACGGAGATTATTTTTTTCAAGTTCTGTTTTTAATCAATTTTCTTTCAATCTTGAAATTGATCATTTTGCAGGATGTGGGAAGGTGGGGCATATACAGCAATATCAGTTTGGCTCAACAAAATGTACGAGATGTTTATGCAAGGCGAGGATCTTCCTCAACTTGCAACTGTTGTTGTAGTGTAAGTTGTTTTTTTCTCGGTGCAAAATTATTTTCTTTCTTTTCCTCTTTGAGAGAGAGATAACTAAACTGGCTTGGCTGAGCCTATTTTATTCAACTGACATGTACTTGATGATATTTTAGAATACACATGATCTTTTTCTTTTTTTGTTGTCTCATTAAGTTTTGGGTCTTATTGTCTCTGAACTCACCACTGCCTAACCCAAGGACTGAGGTCTTTTCGGTCTCCCTTTTGTCCTTGTTGCATCCTTAACTTTAAATCAAATATGTGGTCCTTTCTGCTGCACTGCACTGGTTGGCTTTCTTCAGTGTTAGATGAAACATCTTGGATAGCTTTGCGTCATCATGCCTGTCCACATATCTATTTATGCATGTAAGTTATACACAAACAAGAACTAAAGGCAGACCTAGAGGTGCACATGGCTTGGGCTTGGGCAGTGTTAGAGTTGTTATATTTTAGCATTAAAATATAATAGTAGGGGTATGTTGGTAAATTAACTGATGTCTCTGTTCATTCTAGATAGATAAGCCCCTACTTTCTATCTATTTCCTATTACTTCTCTTTCTTTAGTCACGGCCTATGTTTGTCCAACCCAATATATTCATAGAAGAATTTGAGAACAGACCCACCCATGGCTAGAGGGCAGCCCAAACAGTAAAGCCTAACCCTTCCATATGATTTCAAGCTGGGATCTGGCTGTCCCTTCATTTGTCAGAAATCTTAAATTTAAATTAACATCAGATGTCAATATAAACACTGAAGTAAAAATTGTTGAATTCAAAATTCATAATCATCCATCAATTCATCTTGGTGTCCAACCAACTGTAAAGTTGCAAATATATGCAAAAATTCTCTCAGTAAATAGTGATAAAATATATCAACCAAATGAAGAAACTGTATTGCCGCCACAGCATTAATGAAAATCATCGAGAGGATTTAGCCTCTAATTCCTGGCCAAAGTATGCCTTTAGATAGATACTGACCATTAACTTGCTGAATAGCAGCCTAACTAGGCCAATATGGTGCATTTATGAATGTATCATTAGAATGGTATGCATAGAGAGGATTCAGTCTCTACTTCGAAGCCAAAGTATGTTCTTAGAAGGATCCTGACCATTTTATCTGTTCCAATATGCTGACATTTCATTTCACGTTGTCATAATTGACTTCTTGTTAAGTTTCCTGCTGATGATATATTTTCTACTGATTAGATGGGGGCGGATGGAAAGAAACTCAACTACACAGGATCTTCCAGTTGCAAAAGCAGCCTACACATTCTTGCAGGATAACGTAGCATCATTATTTAATTTCCCAGGATGGAATAACGGACGAATTATCTGCCAGCGATCTCAACTCAAGCAGTTTTTATCAGGCACAGAATCATCTTCAGATGGCTCCAAAAAGGATAACATAATTGCTTTAAGTAATTCACCGTTTTCTCCACTGGGAACAAAAACATCCATAACAGAAGTAAAGAATGGCGAATATGATAATGCCAATTCTAAAACAAAAA